>JAEQBH010007809.1:0-287091 GCA_016808115.1 Tetrastigma voinierianum | reverse complement strand
ATGGGTATATTTGAAAATTACTTTACTTTTCAATAATTACGTAATCTTAAAAGTTATGAAGGGCATAAAATTTCAGAGGCATCAGAGTACAAATGGTTAAAGAACTTACCTTCATACTAGATGCTAATGGATCAAGCCCCATTAGAAACATTTTTTTCTCAAATTTTCAGGGGAGGGCGTAAGCCCAAGCCCTAGGTAGTCTCATTGTCATTAATAAAAGTTTATTTTATTTTATTTTGTCAAATGTGTAGTTTCTTCTTCTTCTTAGTTGTTTCCAATAGGTGATGTGAAACATAGATTAAAATAAAAATGAGAAATGTGGATATAAAAATTATGGATCTTTGAAAGTAAGAAAGAGGAGGAATATGAATTAAATAATAAAGAGAGTCTTGAGGGGAGGAAAGTGTGCAAGAGCCTAAAACTCGAGATCAACCTCGGGTTCCTCGAACTTATGGTCTAAATGGTTCGCAGGCTCGTCCATGACCTCAAAAACTTGGAGGTACAAAATGCCTCAGACCATTGATGGTTGAATTTGTTCATCATCTTTGGTATATAAGATGGATACTACACTTTCCACTTCACCATAAAAGGTAGCCCTAATGTGTGTCCATTGATTGGAGCGATAACGTTCCCTGATAGCTACCTTGGGATAACACATTATCCACGTTGTGTTTGATTTTCCAAGATCCAAATTAGAATAGCCTAATGAGAAAGAATCCAAGGATTTTTCCTTATCATTTCCTTTGATTGTTAAATGACCCACCGGACAAAGATCATTTGATTTACCATAAACACATAATAAAGCAAATCCCAACAAGCCATTATTTTTATACCAATTCAGAGGGAGTTCTATTGTCACTTCCCCTACATAACTTATTGTACTCTGATAACTTATCCCCTCTAGAATTCCACCGCTTATAGGAAAGGCAATACTGATTCCAGGGTTAATATATGAACAATCATCAATAGAAATCCAAGCGTCCTGTAGAAAAGCACCATGTAAAACCAATGGGTACTAAAGAAAAAGGTGTATGTGCCATGAGAATCATACCTGATTTAACTTTGATTTGAAGCAATCGATCAAATAATGAAAGTGATGAAGAAATGAGGAGCTTGATGAAATACGATTCGAACTATGCATCTAAAATTTGTAGACTTGATGGAAGCTTGAATTTGTCAAATAAGGTCTCTCGTAGCTGGGACTTAAGTTAAGGACTCTAGATCTAAAGTCGATCGATGCCAAAAGGTATGCTACTAAATGGTCTCTATGTGATCTGGGCGTCTCAATGATGATAGGTGGCATACATGATCGAGACCCTCCTTCCACTTAGATCATAGCAACGTAAAGATAAACTTCAAGTAGCTGAAGGTAGATACCACCATCAAGGGGGATTATTCCTTCCTTCCCTTAAAATTGCTAGAAGAGATAAAGTTTCTAATGAAGATCGTGGAAAATATCACTGGGGATTCTTCCTTCCATTCCGTGGTCGCACTTGACATGCGATATTTTCTAAATGGAGTAATGGGTTAGCTATCATTTGGATTCCTTTTGAAGTAGAGTTTGTCATACATAATTGCACTAGTTGATGATTGTGGGTAGATATGATTAAGGATCTCTTCTTCCCTTTGATCACCCCATGGATTTAATGTTTTCAATGAAGAGCAGCGGCTATTTTGCCAAATTACTCCTGACCCTAGAATCTAACATGTCAGATTTAAATGTTGTAAGGAGCTTAAACGAACCTCTAGCTCCACATTTATTGCCTTGAGTTTTGGGGATATCTTTCCAATCTGGAAGATTTTAAAGTGCTCAAACTATAACACCGTCGAAGACTTTCAAAAGGTTTGGGCAACCACGAAGTCCAAGTGTTCAAGCCCATGTAGATGCCTAATTGATGAGGGTATTCTTAATTACATATGTTTTTCTCAACCTGCTTCTCTTTTTAACCTTCCCATATTTTCCCACCCTGAAATTCCTTTATGGGACAACCTGCCACTTGAAGAGTTTTAAGAGAGCCAACCACAAATACCATCCCAAGACTAAAGTTTTGGGCAATAGTTGTGTCTTGCTATTCAAGCCCTCATAGATGTTTAATTGATGAGGGTACCTCTATTATATCCGTTTTGCTAAAATTAAGCCTTCTTAACATTCCCATATTTTCCCCCATCTCTGGAAAACTCTTTATTGGGCAATTTTCCACCTGAAGAGTTTTAAGAGAGCTCAAACTACAATACTCCGGAAGCCTCGAAAGTTTGGCAACAACTTAAGTCCAAGCTTTTAAGCTCCTTGTAGATGCCTCTTAATTCCTGATGAGGGTACTTCTATTATACCCACTCCACTAAATTAAGCACTCTTAACTCTATATTTTCCTAATCTCTGAAATCTCGTTATCGGACAATCTTCAACTCGAAGAGTTTCAAGTGAGCTCAAACTAAATACCGGCTTAAAGACTCCAAAATTTTGCAACAACTTAAGTTCAAGTATTCAAGCCTATGAGATGCCTAATTGATGATACTTCTATTATAATTGCTCTACTAAAATCAAGCTCTTAACCTTCCCATATTTTCTCGATCTCCTGGAAACTCTTTAGCTCCCGATGTACCAAAGACAAGAGAGAGTTTGAAGGCTTTTGCTTATGAAGATTCGTTGAAGATTCTCGAGTTTTTCAGACCCTATTATATTCAAGAAAATGAATGCATAAAATCTAATAACAATGTTGATGCGTGGTGAACACTTACAACCTTTGCATAACCTTTGGGGATTAGAAACCCACCTGATGCACTTCGAGATGCTTGAAATAACCGCCTGGTAGGAACTACTAAGATCAAGTATTTTTAACTTTTAGCATGTCAGAATAAAAGAAAATTTTCTTGATTAATTAGGTAAAGTTCGTAAGACTCTCAAAGCTAGTCTAGAGCAAAAAACTACTAAATAATAGTAATACCTAATGCTTCCTTCCCAAAGATGTTGCTAGTCAGTTCCGAGGCGTGAGTACAACAAGGTTGTCTCAGACAAAATTTGATGGCATAGGATGTTAAATTGTATCCTCCCCAATCAAGATATCTTAATTCACGGGAAGGCAATTCAAAGTCTGGGAGAGCCGAACCATATCGTCCACTTCTAGAATCTAAGTTGATTCCATCTTTTTGAAAGCTTCAACATGAAGTCAGATGGGTACTACTCGAGTCCAATTTAAGATCATCCCTTCAATGTTTTTTCGATCCCTCGAAACAAACATTACAATAAACATAAGATGGTATACAGGTTCACTAAAATTATATAGATAAGGTATCAAACTATAATTATATTAAAAGTAAATATAATCTTGTTGAAGTTTTGTCTTTATATCTCAATAAGTATATTCATGTATTTTTCTTACCATATTTTTTGTCAATACACTTTTTAATATCCTCATATTCTATAATCTACCTCCATTCTCCAGATTTTCGTGATACTTTCAAGTGAACAATTGCCCAACCCATTTCTCATTGTGAGTGAGTCATGCATCCTTATGAAGCCATCCGAAATGTAAAATGAGACACCTTCATCAAGGACTTTAGTTCAATCTCGATGGAATCTCGCTACCTTCTAGTATTCCTTTGACTGCTTTTCTCCCAATCCTTGAAGAAACACGCAATATCGAGGAACACTTTCTTACATCTATCATCTACTCCATCATAACTTATTCGGAGCACCTTTTGGATGTCATCAAGAGGGATTGTTTTTAATCTATCCAAGGTGCTTTCCCATTCTTCCTCACCCCTTTGGAAAAGAAAAGAACCCAAAAGTACAAGAGCTAATGGAAGGCCTTTTGCATGATGTAGTACACGATTACAAAGGTCCACATAATTGTTCCATCGATGGTTCTGCTGGAAAGGCATTCCAAATCCAAAGAGTTCCAATGCTTTGCTTCTTTCGAATCCCTTAACCTCATATGATGAATATGCCTATTTTACATCTAGGCAACGCTTATTTCTTGAGGTTACGATGATTATGCTTCCTCCACCAAACCATTCAGGACTATCAGCTAAGAATTTTAATTTTCTTGGACAATCTACATCATCAAGAACAATAAGAACCTTTCCCAAATAACGCCTACTCTTTATAATTTTGATTCCTTCATCAACATTATGTAACTTCATTGTTTTGTCCATTAGATATCACTAAGAAGTTTTTCTTGTAATTGAAGAACTATGATCATTCCTTAGATCCCTCTCTCACATTTTCGAGAAAGCTATGATGCTTAAATTCGACCAACATATCATTGTAGATAACCTTTTAAGGGCGGTAGTTTTACTCAATCCCACTAATCCTATAAATCCCAATCCATACTCACTTCATTTGATTCAAGGCCTATCAATAACTTCACTTGTTCTCAAATTTTCATCAATTCCTAACTATGTTCTCACTCAACATGTACTCGGCTTAGGAATTAATATTCCAATCTCACCAATGATATGTTCAATAAACTTATACTCAGATCCCGTCCATTGGCAATAAAACATGTAGTCAATTAGAATAAGTTACAAGTGAAAAGAAAAGATGAAGTAAATGGAAAGTATAGAACAATGTCTAGTTTCATTCAATGCAACAAAATTATAGCTAAATAGGAATGTAAATGAAAGATGCTTCTGGCTCAGCCGTTTGGAACAAAACTAATTTTATTATGTCAAGTAAGCATGAATAAAAACTATAAATATCTCAATTGCTCCAAAAATCCAAATTGAAGTTGAACTTTCTAATCTATCATTACCCTTCAAGGATTAGAGAGATTTTATTATCTAGACAAATGCTAGTTTGGCTAGTACAAGTCCACTAATTTGTCACCAAAGATCCCTAACTTAACAATGCTTTTATAAATTATAGCATGAATTATGGTCATCCTCTAAT
The DNA here is from genome assembly GCA_016808115.1 of Tetrastigma voinierianum. Taxonomy (NCBI): domain Eukaryota; kingdom Viridiplantae; phylum Streptophyta; class Magnoliopsida; order Vitales; family Vitaceae; genus Tetrastigma; species Tetrastigma voinierianum. The sequence continues at coordinate 282,200 of JAEQBH010007809.1, read as the reverse complement.
CTTATTGGACTTCCAATATTTATTTTGTACCAAGTAAATTCTATGTTTTAGTATATTTATATATTTAGGTTGCTAATAATTGTTACATAAATTTTGTTGTAAATGAAAGTTCTTACATCGTGGCTAGAGTTGGTAAACTGCCAACTTTAACTACTTGGGGCTCACCCCATTCGGCCAGGGCCAAATAATGGCGACCGCCACTCTATTTGGGATACATCAAATTTCAAATTTTCAAATTCCCATGTCTAATAAGGGTCAAACTTACAAAATGCTAAAAAAATTAATTTTGCAAATTCTATCATTCTTCAAATAAAATAAATAATATATAAATATATAATAATAATTAATATATAAAATGATTGAGGCTAAAATAATATAATAATAAGAAACAAACTTAAACAAATAAATAACGCTAGAGCATTGTTATAACCAAAGTACCAAACTAACTAGCTAATTAGTATCAAAACAATAAAGTAACCAATAAATAACATCTCTAAAAAACAATTTCAAAGTATCAAAATGAAATCTCTTATATGCCTCCAATCTTCATCATCATCCTTATCCTCTATATTCAATGATAACATGTGACCCTACATTAGAAAGATGTACATCCTTGATGCTCGTTAAGCCATCATCATTACCATTTATTAATTAATTTTTTAGAATGTTAACAACATAAATTTCATTTATATTTGTGAATAAAAATATATATTTTTAAAAATGCATCTTAACTGCGTATAATAAATGAAATATCCTATTTGTTTTGAAAATTCATCTTAATAGCTAGAAGATATAATCATATTAGAAAGAAATATGTATAATTTTGTTAATTAAGTGAAAATTCATAAGACCATTTATTAACCTTTTATTACTATCTTTAAGATAATTAATGGAAGGTTATTTTGTAAGCCTACATAAAAGCTTCTTCCATCGACTGCATGACATGCCAAATAAATAAATTCTTTCCATCTTATTTCTCTCTCCCTTCTCACTCTCTCTCTCTCTATATATATATCTATTTTTTTAGAATGAACAATATATATTTCCCTTTTAGTTTAATTTTTTCATTTTGTAACACACTTCACAATATTTGTATTTTACTGAATCGTTAGTTTTTAAATAATTACTCCTAGATTATTTTTACTTCAACTACCTTTTTTATTGATATGAAATTATGGTTGAAATGGATTAATTAAAAGGAAGAAAATTTTTAAATCTTAAAGCATTTTCAAATAATTCAAAGCTTATATTTGGTATAAATTATTTTAGTTTAGATTCCTTCTTATATTTTATATTTTATAATATATATATATATATATATATATATATATATATATATATAAAGATATATATATATATATATATATATATATATATATAGCTTTTTCGCTTATTGTACTAATGCGGTCAAGTATAAATGAGTTGACATCATCTACTATAGATTATCTCATATTATTCCACTATAGATTTTAAATGTATTTTAATTATATTTCATTTTTTATATTTTAATAATAAATTAAAAGTCCTCTCTCAAAAAATTAATAATAAATTAAAAGTAAGAAAATCATTCTTTTCAAAAAAATCATTTTCTTTCTTCTTCTTATTTCTTCTAGGAAATCAAACATATTAATGTCTACTACATAAAATGTATTTGTTGTGAACATGTTATAAAATACAAGCTTATAAGGAAAACGATTTTTCTCCTCAAAGAAGCAGAGAGAAAAAGAGAAAAGAGATAGGCTTCTACAAAGGGCGAGAGAGGATGAAAATAAACTGACAGAAAATTGGAAATGGAACAAATGAAGTAGGGATTACCCATTCTGTAGATGAAACCCATTCAATTGACCGGCTTTCCTCAAGGCAGCCCCTCCACTCCTCTATCTTCTTCTTTCTTCTTCTCCTCGTCTGCATTTCTCTCGTGATTCCAAAATGCTTCATAATCCCACTCTGTTCCTGACTCAGTCGGTCTACATGATAGAAAATAGGAAAAACTTTTTGCCCTTTCTGCTTCGCACCCATGATCTTGACCAGTTCATCCAAACACCACTTTGAATCAGCATAGTTTTTGAGAACACAATAATAGCGAACCTGATCCTTCCACAATAGCTTTAAGAGTTCGGGTGAAATCTCTCTCTCCCTCTGGAAGTTTTTCATCGCCTCTGGAAAGCGCTTGATGTTCGCTAATGCATCCAAAGCCCCATAGAGAAAATCAGTAAAGGTGTGAAGTGGGTATCTTGCCCTGAAACTCAAGAAATACATCGTACCTCCATTTAGAATTAGAAGAAGAAGAAGAGGGTCTTTTTGGGAATTGCTATAGTGGAAGCCATGGTTGGATTGTAAATAACAAAGGATCTCTTTGTCTCCCTCTTAGGAACTCGACAGTGCCTTCATCTATTATTAAATGCACTTCAGGAAACTTGTCTTTTTACTGCTTTTGGCACTTTAATTTTCCTTCTTCTCCCCTGCCACTTTTAGTTAATTACCTTTTTTTTACACTCAACAATCAAAGAGTCTTCTATTTTGCATTTAAATTTTTCTTTTTTCTTTTCTTTTACTGTTGCTTTTCTTTTTTATTTCATAGGAATAGAAATGATAATGAAGCAAAGTATCGTCTTTTTTTTTTATTTTATTTTTATTTTTTTATCATAATGTATGGTGCTTTTTGTTTAATATATCCTTTCCATTCTTGTCGATTTTCTAAATTTTATTCATGTTTATGTTTTTAAATGAGTTGTTAAAAATAAGGGTTTAGATTTACATGAAAATTCTTGATTGAAAAAACCTACAAACAAAATCTGAAGAAATTCATTGCATTGAAAATCACTACATAAAGGAATATTGATTCAACTACTACAACAAATCAGAAAATCTCAAAAAATTAGCTCTATCATATATATGTCGAAAAAAATTTTTAAAGTCAGGTCAAACATAATTTGAATCTCTCAGACTTAACATGAGTTGGTAAAATATGATATTTTATAATAGATTGAAGTTAACTTTAAAGTAATCAAATGACATTTCAAACAGTGTTTCTTTTTTAATATTTATACCATATCAAAATAGAAGGGATTAAAAATAAAAATTAATAAAAAGCAATGTAACATGAATATGCTTTTAATATTCTCATTAAATAGAGTCATTATTGGAAATTCTAATAATGTAAATGTTATAAATATATATTTTTATTATGTATTTTTATAAATGAAACATAATAATAGTTTATAACTTTTGTATAAAAAAATTACTTTGTAATTTTAAAATTCAAGAAGTATTAACAATGTTTTTGTATCAATTCGGTGTAACCTATATAGGGAAGTAGCAAAAATAGTGAGCTGATTTTAAATTCGAAGTGATAGTGATAATTGATAGTTAAACGATGAAATCTATTGAAAATCTTACAAAGTCACATTTGACAAATGACTTAAAGGTGAAGGATCAAAATATCTTTTACTTGATACTCCAGAAACAAAAATTAATAGATATTCATGCAAATACTTTTAAAATATGTAAAATAACATAAATAAACAAAATTCACTTGTTAAGTTAAACAAAAATAATCTTATTAAGTTAAACCAAAACAATAAATACCACGTGAAATAAAAAATATTTTAAAAAATGTTGCTAATAGTTGATTTTATTGTTTATCTGATAAATACTCATTTTTTTTGTTGATTTTTTTTATGGTTTTCATCTCCTAATCGCCAGCGTGTCACACGCCGAGATTTACAATATATCGAAGTCCTATATCGATATTTCACGATATTGTTGATATTTTGCAATAATCGACTATTGATCACTTTCGCTTTGATAGCTTCGATATCCTATATCGCCGATATATCGGTTCATATATCTGATTGTTTAACTCGACGGAAGTATGGAAATTGAACAAGACTTTAGAGGATGGGATTGGTAAACTTTAAAGAAAATAAAGCCGCGTGAAAAACGCCTCACCGATTTTGAATTCTGCTGAGAACAACTCAAAAAGACTCTAAAGATCATGACCTCGACACGCTTAAACTACAATCTGTTTTAATTATGGAAAACCTTATGAAATCATGGCTATGATTAAGGTATGAAAGGAATGTTCATCATACAAGATAGTTTTTGTGAAGGAATATAAGATTGAAAAACCATAATAAACTAAAAATGATTAATTATCTAATAATAGTAAAAAAAAAATGATAAATGGATAATAGTTAATACTTCTACTAATAGATAAATTTCTATCACTTTTCATATGAGTTTTGTAAAACCGAGTAAATTTGAGCTTTTCTAAAAAAATGGGGCAAACACGATGAACTTGTCGCACATGCTGAAAACTTGAAAGTTTTCTAGATCTTGATGACAAATGGACCCTATCAAGGTTCACTATGTGAAATTTAGCTGTTTAGTGAGAACTTAGAAGGAATCTCGAGATAGTCGAAATTTCACGTTTTTCGAGACAACGGGTGTCGACGGTACACCATGTGGGTGACACGTGGCGAACCATGTGGGTGACACATGGTAAGTCATGTGTCACAATGCATGGAAAAGGCCTATGCATGACATGATATACAAATAACATGCATGGCACATGGAGAAGGATATAAGTATGTAGGAGTTGTTCGTATTGAAGGAGGAGCAAAGCAAGAAGGAAATGGAAGGAAAAAAAAAAGGAGAGGGAAAGAAATGAAAGAAAGAGAGGAAAAGAAAGGAGAGAGAGAAGGAGAGGAAAATGAGAGAGAAAGAAAGAGAAAAGGAAAGCGGTGTTCCGACAGTCGGAACTCGTCAGACCAAGAAATAAAGTCTGTATATTCGATGAGGGCCGCGCTACAAGAGGCAGGTTTCCTCCTAGTTCGATTCATTTTATGCCTAGGCCGGGTAGGTTTGGGAAGATTTCGCCTACACTCGCGACCTATTCTTACTGTAGTCCGCTTTTATCAGAGAGGGACTGGCCATGGACCGAGTATATGAGTTCCCGAGGCCATCGAGGCCAAGCACGACGTCTCGGAACTGAGCAAATATGGGCAGAATGGAAAACGGGGGTATGCCCGAATTTCCGCACCACTCCCCGCGACCAAGACGCTAACTTCTACGACCATAACTTTCCCGGGTCTCGAATCCGATTTGTGTGTTCTTTGACTCTACTAAATCCTCGCTGAGTCTAAAATTTCCAAGATGAAGTTCTCAGCCAAACCGTGGTTTGAGCAAAGGGGCTTGGTCACGGACAATCGAGAACGATCCGCTCTAGCTCCTAATTTCTCGCTTTCTAACCGTTATATCTAAAAATGCTCGGGGCTACGATGGCCCGAGCAGAAATCGCTTGCTGAATTTTGCGTGATATTTATATACACTGAATTTATGGACTAAGTCTAGATTTTTCCAAAGCAAGTATGACTGGATTTTATGGTTGGAAATGGCTTATTATGTGTGTTATTCTCAGGAATTGAATAATATGTTAACGTGTGAAATTATGTGATATATGTGGATCAAATGAAAATAATTATATTCATTAAACATAATTTATCCATGACACTGATATGTAATGTGTGATTTATATGTTGCATGTGATACGGCAGAAATGACATGCAATGACACTTGCATTGCATTTATGCACGAGGCATCGCAGACATGGGTGTGAGTGCATGGAATGACTGACTATTACACTCTACCCTCACATACCATGGGTGCCGTGACCGTGTTGAACTCGAGATTCTTTAACTCCGGTACCTTTCTACAAATAAAAAAATATTTACATTTACATTATAAGTACTAACCATAGTGGTATTCATGTTCTATATGACTGAGTCCCATTACTCTCACTATACAAAACTTATAGCCTATCCAAAAAATACGTAGATCAAGTGGGCAAAGTATGGGTAAGCACTTCTATCTCCGAAATGGGCCTCGTCCGCTGATGGGATGTCCCGTCCCCATCCTTGTCTTCTCGCTTTCTCGTACCTACACTGATTGTAACCCGTGGGCTAAGCTTTACGCTTAGTGGGAAATACATATATACAAAGGACGAACAATAATTCATGATCGTCTCAACAAATACACCTATCTTATCATTTTCATATACATACAATTTCTATCATGTGACGCTTGACATATAACATTTCATATCATTTATTTCTTATTCTAAAGACTTATCATTTGATCTATTATCTTTCTAATGGTTCATATTATATATCCTATTCTCGTGTATGTCATATTCGTATACATATATTACTTCATGGTTATATACTATACCATCGGTTATGTCTCTATTTTCATGTAATCGCTATCATGCATCACATCGCGGTAATCGCTTTCACGATTGTTATCATGATTGTGTTCATGTACTAATTTCATACTGTATTCAAGTGTACTGTTCATACTATTTTCATATACCGCTTTCCCGTTATACTTTCATTACTTTTCATGTAATCGCGACTAATTCATATACTTTTCGTGCATCGTACTTGTACTTTCCATATAGTCAGATTCATGTAATCGCTTCATGTGTAATCGTGTACTTTCATATATTGTCATATTTCATATAATGTCATCTTGTACTTTCATATATTGTATTAATATCATATTAACTTTTCGACCATTTTACATTCTTATACATTTCATATATCATGTCTGATCGTATAATCCGTGTTACGTAATCCTATCATCACATACAGTTGCTATTTCCTCGTGATCATATCATATCTTTCACATGTCATATTTAAATCATTTGTTTTATGTTTCATGCCCGCATAAACCTTAGAAGTTGATAGCTGAAACTATTAGGGCCCGATAGCATTGTTATCATCAGACGAGACAATGACCATCTATAAGGGCCCGGGCGCGCTCACATCATCAGAGGAGACAATGACCATCTATAAGGGCCCAAAGGCGCCCGTGAATGACCTAAACGTGGTCAATCGACCGCATAGCGTAGACTTGTTTTCCCTAATAGGCATGCCCATCTATCCCTCTACTGTGCTATAAGCAGATAATCCATTTTATTACATTTTTCAGACATATCTCATCTACATGAATAATTCATTGTTATTTTGTATGTCAGATGAGATATACACTATTATTTATTTCACTGTAATATCTCTTCACATATTTTAGCTTCAGATTACTGTTATCATATTTCCTTTTACAATACGTATATTCATATCTTTTTCTATCATTTTTAGTTTAGTTCTCAGACATATATGTAATCCTATCATATATCATGAATGCATCTATGCACTCTTGTATTCATATATTCATATATCTTTGTCTATTCATATCCCCTTATATCCTTTTATGCTTCTATCATGATTTAAAGCTTATTCATGTACTTTCTATATTTCTATCATGTATGCTTTTACTCATTCATGTGTTCCTATCATGTTCCATCTATTCGCTATGTATGACAATCATATATTCATATCATATACTCTTATATTCATATCATGTCATTTACTTGTAACATCTTATATCTTGTTAACTTATATCTTCATATACTTTATCAGACTATCATATCTTATGACATATACCTATACATTCCTATACTTGTACGTTTTTCTTGTACTTTATCAGACTGTCCTATCTCCCGTAGGAGTACATAACAGAGACTCTTCCTTTGATTACTGTAGGTACTTTTCTTATCTATACTCATTTACATATCAAATCTACATATATTGCTATTTCTTGTTCATATCTACATCATTTCTTGCCATGTATTCCAATTAACTTTAACCAAGCGATTAGTACACTTGGTACAAAAAATTCAATTTCAGATTAAGATGTGGGCACCCAAAATTCCATTAAATAGAATATGGTTAGATTCTAGGACTCAATGAGCCTACAGAGTCCAAAACACCCAAAACGGAGTCCTAACGAAAGAGTTATGCAAATTGCAAGCCATGAAGAAATCAGAAACTTACAGCACTTGCAGTAGTAGCAGCAGCCACTGGTTTTTGTCATTTTCGGACTTATTATAAGCTCAATATTGTATCAAGCTATATATGGATGGATTCTAGACTCAAAGGGCTTTCCATAGAGTCTAAGAACATCCACAACGGAGTTTGGACGAAGAAGTTATGATCGTCCGAAGTTGGAGGTCACACGTGACTAGCCAATCCTAGCCGGCCAGTAGCTCTAGAAAAACCTAGATTTCAGCAGGGTTATGTTCACCTACTGTCCTCCAAAGGTATATGGTTGGAATCTTGACTCAATGGGCTTTATAGAGTCTAAGAACAACAAAACGGAGTTCGTGCATGGGGAAGTTATGACGTCCGGTTGGAGGCCTGAAGGTAGGGTTGGCCAAATTGCGTGAAACCCACGTAATCAAGGCACCCGAGGGCTGCAAATTTGAGCCCAGCCACGCAATAGCGTGGCTTCCACGCACTGGCGTGCCAGAGAGCTCCTTGGCAGCTCCAGTACACGCCAATTTTTGACCTGAAACCATCCCGGAACAGCCCTTGTCCACCGGCCACATTATCCTCCCAATTGAGGCCACAAAACATGCCACAAAATGCCAAAACACGCATAAACCATTATCCCAAAACTGGTCTAAAAACCAGCAACCATCATAACTATACGTTAGGTTAGGTTTCTACAAGAATCCACAAACCCAAACATGTATCCATACATTTTAGACAATTCCAGTACTAAAAATCATATAAATCCTCACATCCAAGGTAATTCCATAATTAATGTTAGATTCCATACCAAAGTCCACCATCCAAAACAAAAACATAGGGAATTAAGGGGGATTCCATGCTTATATTAATGATAGAATAAGATATATTCCCACTAAACCCTAGATTTGAAAAACCATAGAAATCAGAAATCCTTACTTAGTTCCATACCCAAAATCATACTAATTCCATACAAACTAGATTTCCATACTAAAATCATAGAAATCCTTACCTTTCGTCTCTTCTTCTTCTTATTCTTCTTCTTCTTCTTTCTCCTCCTCTTCCTTTCTCTCTTCTTTCTTCCCAACCGTATGAGTTTCTTGAGACCAAAATGAGATATTTTTGGTTTCCCTCCTTTTATACTTCATTTCCCTTTTATTTGCACATAAGTCCTCCCACTCTTTATTATTTGCACTTCAATATATGTTAATTCCACTTTGGCCTCTAATCTTCTTAAATTATGACCCTTGGGTCCTAAATTGGTGAATGACCAATTTACCCTTGTCTTTTGTAGAAATTCCGGGTTTTTGCTATTTTATTTTTAGCATTATTTTATTCCGAAAAATATACCTTTACTTTATTGCTACCCTAAACATGTCCCGAAAAAAACCGTTAGGGTATATTTCTGTGGTGTGCCATGCACTCCCGTGTTCTGGGGGTCTGGCTGGTACATCAAGAATGAAAATGATTCTTAGAGATTGTCCTATATATATATATATATATATATATATATATATATATATATAAAGAAGTAGTTTTTGAGATTGTCTACAAGACTTTTATAATTAACCAAAGTCACAGACGTAGACATTCACAAGATTTCGAGGCTAACCAAAGTATCGATTAGAGTCAGTCTACACCATATTTCTGGATCAGTCCAATAAAAATAAATAAAACAAAAGTATTTCCTGAGCTGAAAAGGTCATGGACGAACGCTCATGATGTTTTTCTACACTTGCATATGTAATGTGAGGGAATCGTTGAGGACTCTTGATCGGGTCATGATTGCTGTATCTTATTCATGACATGCAGCATTCAGTGTGATTGTGTAACCTGGCATCGCATGTGCACTTAGGAGTAGCTCCTTGTAGGAGATATATCTACTAAGCTTAGCTCTACCTTGTCGGGATCACCCTTTTAGGTACACGAGGATCGACGCTCCTTCAGGGCGTGAGGCGAAGAGGGCCTGCCAGGCCTTGAACACTATGTTTGTAAATATATCGACAACTGCTTTCGATATATTTTGGCTTGTAAAAGAGCTGTATATCAAACCTTGTATAATAATATGGGAAGTTGTATACATTTTCAAGAAAATATGTGAGAAATGAGTCCATGTGAATGGATTGGACTAAGTGGACATCTGATCATCCGACGCCTACCGAATACTTCACGGCTGACGGCCGCCGTCGACTTCCGGCCGAAAGGCCACAAATCTTGCATCGAGCTTAGGTTAACGATTACCTAGGAGCTCGGGTGGGGGTATCCACCAGTATTTTTGGATATTGGCTTGTCATAGCTGAGTATCGAAAGTTAGGTATTTCAAATACCTAGATTAGTGGGTACGTGTAGAACACGACATCAGGTGCATCGATTGCTTGTGTTCTAATATGTTCTACGGGAGATGTATTGTGGCTTGTGTAAATATATGCATGATAAAATGTGTATAGAAATTGAAGAACACTAGGCTAGCAAACGAACTTAGGGGTTCCTGAAACAATGTTTGATTACGAGGAATGGTTATTTATTAGTGTTTGCATTACGCACTACTAATGTGATAAATGAAAAGAGAGGATCTCAAATTGCTATCTTAATTTGTGTAGATGACAGTCGAGGGCGCTGGACGAGGTCAGCCCACTGGGCAAGATAAAGTGTACCACCGCCTATCTTTGATCACCCTAAGATTTTGTGGAGCCGATGGCGTTGCATTTACTAGCATTGTAATGACTAGTGCAGATGGCGGTTGTGGAGGGCCGAGTGACTCCGCAGGTTTAAAGTACATCATCCCTCCTGTACATTCAGAGGGGAGGGGACCTGTGGTATTGACCACACCCGCAGTAGATAGAGTTTTGAGGCTGGTGGAGATTACCTCCGGCGTGACACTTGATCCACTGCAGCATTTCAACTAAAGGGTGAATCCTGTATGGCGGGATTAGGTGAAAACTCTCTAGTGGATCGGGAGGCCACGAGAGCACGTGAAGATTTAGAGCTCTTAGTGAGCAAGTTTTTCCTAAAGATAGGTTAGGTATGCCAAGGCTCGTGGAGTTTCTCAAATGAGACAAGGATCCATGATAATACCAATACGTGGCTAAGTTCACAGAGTTAGCACGTTTCGTGGATGATTACGTGGGCACGATATGGCTAAGGTCGGAAATTCGGTTAATACTCAAGTCATTTCATCCGGGAGATCATGACTTTCCCACGTGATATGGACTTTGAGGACAACATGTACCATGAAATACAGAATGAGATTTGGATGATGCTCGAGCATCCGAGATGCTGTGTGCTAGTGAGAAGATGAAGGAGATCAACTCTTTCTTCGAGCGCCCGAGAAGAAGCAGAGGACTTCCATTCCTCGAGGTCGTCTAGTACAAGGCCACTATAGGCCAAGGTTAGGTAGAGGTGTTTAGCCGTGAAGGGCCGATTATATACCATTGTCGGGCAGCCTCGCATATGTGAGACGGATTGCTCCTCAGAGGCGTGGATGCTGTGAGTTATGGACACCAAGGCCAGTATCTACCAGAAGGCCCATGTACACCGTTTGCCTAGCTTTACCCCAGGATGGGGCCGTAGGGACCCGCCTGTGCAAGGTATCAAGACAAGTGCCTCGCCACAAATGTGTCGAGAGGCTAGAGTACCTGGCCGAGGCAAAGGTTAGGGCCAAGCAAGTCGACACTTTAGGGACCCAGTGGTCAGGTTTACGCCTACAGTACCACATCGAGCCTAGAGAGCAGTCAATCATACAGGGTATGTTTTTGTTATCTCGCCTATGGTCAAAGATATTATTTGATTCTGGTGCATCTCATTCATTTATTGCTGCATCGTGTGTGGAGGAGTTGGGCTTAGAGGTTGAGACCTTAGAGAAGCTGCAGGCTGTGAGCCTCCCTGAATTAGGTGAGTGTTCAATGATATGTCGTAATTGTGAGTTAGAGATTCCGTGGATTCTACTCATGGATTTAAGAGTCGCTTGACATGACCGAGTTTGATGTCATCCTGGATGGATCGTTGATCGCACACCGAGTCGCCATCGATCAGGATCAAGGGAGAGTTACCGCCACACACGAGATGGTGTGACACCCCGACCCACGGGGGTCCGTTGACCATCGTCAACCTATGGAAACCTGTGTGTCTCATATCATGAGACCCATACATAAGTAAAAATGGCCGCGTCAGGCCCATACATCCATACTTACCAAAATATAATCATCTATATTACAATAGTTTCAAGAGTTAATTACACTCTTATACAAACATGCATCAATCACTGTCATACATGTTTTACAAAATATATAAACAAAGCCACATGCCTGCTTTCTTCTCAAAACGGCCCAGCCGAGCACCGGGCCTCCCCCGCATACTCCATGTAATTTAAAGGGGGATCCTCAGATGGGGTGAGCAAAAAACCCAATAGTGATAATCTTCTACGAGGGTTACCTCTCACCTAAGTGCTCATGAAATGGAAAACACATACATCTGCTGAATCTTAGCACCTTTACTGAATCGCTCATCATTTCATCTCATGGCTCAGTCTCACCGACTCTCTCTCTCTCTCACACGTGTATCAGGCCATGTATGAAAATCATTTCCAAACAAATCTATATTTGTTTTATCTGGGGACAACCCTCCACTATAAATACGCTGGACAATCCTCCTCCGAGGTGAATTTGTTGATAATTCTTCAAACAATTCATGGGTCTCTCCGACGTGAATTGTTGGACGATTTCCCAACAACACAATTTTTCGAAAACTTTTCATAAAATTATTGTTTCGATAACCCCTCCGATTTATATTTCATGTCATGCACTCACTCTACAAATTAGGGTGCTCCCAATGCATATGGAAATGCACATAGTTTGGCTTCACCATAAATCAAGTGTTAATATATCACGCATTTACGTTATTAAACGAAATCATACACAAACAACATGTTATTAATTCATAACACAACACAAATTAGCCTGGTTAATGGCTAATAAACGATTCAACAACTCCATCTTCGAACTACCCAAAGCATCACACAAACAACACAACATGTTATTCAAATACAGAAATAACATATCAACACACCAGCAACTCATAGTCTCACGCTTTCGGACTGCCCAACCACTTGTGGATTTACCACTACCCAAATTTTGGAACCGAATGAACGGCCATTCCGGTCCCCGAACATCCCTAACCATTAACAAGGTCCTTAAACAAGGACTAAACCAAGTAGGAGAGAACCCTTACCTCCTAGAGTTTGTCGAAACTCCACAACACCTGCGACCCACGCCGTAGCTCTTACAAATGTGGATCAACTTTACTCTTGTCTCACGGATTCGACTTTAATCGATCGTCTAAAATCTAGAGAGAAGTGAGAGCTTCTCACTATAAAAACTCTTTCTCCCTCTCTCTTTTGGTTCCCTCTTTCTCTCTCTTCCTTTCCCTCCCAAACTGGTTTTGGAGATGATGGGTCAAGATTGGGTGTTCTCTCACTTTCCAAGTGTCCACCTCATCAAGCCACCTCGATTACACTCATCCCTTATCCATCTACCATGGATTTCCCTTCCAATATGACGCCACGTGGTCTCTCATGGGTCCCACTTGAGTTTACGTCACTCAAATTTCCACTGACACGCTGGGCCTCATCTCGGGAGCCACCTGGGCAATGCGCTGGGCATCTCGCACACCCCTCGTTGTCTCGAAAAATGAAATTATGGATCGTCTAATTCGACGAAATTCGACGTGAAGAGCCTAGATTTCGTGGAGAAGATTCCACAAGTGAAGTCCGCTTCATCACTCCGAGATCTAGAAAAATTTCCAAATCTTTTGACCGAAATTACCATTTTGACATTTTTCGTAAAATTAAAATTTTCTGCCTTGACTGATGAGTTTGTGTCATGTTTAAGGGGGATAAGCAAGATAAGCCACTGATCGTGTATGACTCTGTGTGGCACGGGAAGTTGAGGGGTTGGATAACAAGCTCACTCTCGAGGATGAGGTGAGACAGATCGCGAGTCTACCTCGAGAAGTCAGTACGCAGGGATATTTTTCCGATGAGTTATCTGGACACTTCGCCAGGGATGTAGACTTCGCATCGAAGCATCTGGCACGCGCTATTTCTAAGGATCGCCATAGGATGATATCAGTTGAGTTGCGGTGAGCTCAAGGTCCAAATCAGTAGAATTGTTGACAAAGGATTCATTAGACTTAGCACTTCACCAAGCCCCGCTCGCTTTTCAAAAAGAAGGATAAGACCCTTCGACCGTATCGAATTTACCAACAACTTGAACAGAGTTACGATTAAGAATCGCATCCTCGCCAAGGATTGATGATGCCTTGATCGGGCTGAGAGGGCGCGAGTCCGCCTAAGATACCTCGCACCCGCTTATCACGCTTGAGGGTTGTGGAGGCGTACATCCCTAAGAAAACGCTCTGTGACATGCGACGTGCTATTTCGATTTCATAGTGATGCCTTTCAGATTAACGAATGCACCAGCAACATTCATAGACCTCCTGCATAGGGTGTTCCAACCCTATCTAGATCAGTTTGTGGTAGTCTTTGTTGACAACATCTTAATCTACTCTCAGTCAGAGGAGGAGCATGTGGATCATTTGAGGATTGCTCTCTGTGCCCTCGTGAGAGACACAACAGCAAAGTTCAGTAAGTGCAAGTTTTGGCTTACTAAGGTGAGATTTTTGGGCATGTAAAGGTCAGCCGGTGTCTCGTGACCCGTGAGAAGGTCTAGCGGTTGGCGAGTCGAGAGACCGGGTCGCTCGAGATATGTAGTTTCGATCAAGGTGGTATTATAGAGGTTCATTGAGGACTCCTCCGACTAGCCGCAGACCTATGACAAGGTTGGACCCTATGTGGTCAAGTTTGAGTGGGATGACTCGTGTGAGCGAGCATTCCAGGAATTGAAAAGGAGGTCGACTTCAAATTCATTCGATTGTACCGAGCGGATCGATGTACATCGTATTAATCGCGATGCTTCAAAGACTGACCGGATGTGTTTTAATGCAAATTCAAGAGGGTTGCAGGCTTATGGTTCTAGACAACTGAAGAACCACGAGAGGAACTACCTCACACATGATATGGAGTCAAGGCCATAGTCTTTTTTGCCTTAAAGATTTGGGCACCTCACTATTTGTATGTGGTGAGCAAGCCAGTGTTTTCTGCACTTTCACAAAGTCCGGGTACATCTTTACACGTGGACCTTAACATAAGGCAGCACAGATGGATGGAGTATCTGGAGGATTATGACTTCACTTGCATTACCACCTTGGTAAGGCAAATGTAGTGGCGGATGCGCCTTAGTCTGGGTCACGAGAGCACTAGCTGTAGCTTCCCGAGAATGGCAGATGCTCGAGATCGTGGGACATTGGATCAGAGGGATACTGCGGGCTACGCCTTCCCTGTATCGAGCGGAGTGGATCGAGTCATGGTGGATAGGACGCTGATGGTATCCACTGGCGATGTGGTACAACAGTGTATAAGTGATGAGGGTCAGCCATTCACGCAGGGCGCCTTCAAGATAAGGATTCGTAGTCGTACCCTCACTGGACCGAGATTCGAGAGAGGAGATCCTCAGTGGAGTTCCACTTCCTTTAGCTCATAGCAGATCCAGTGGGCACGAAGATGCAATTATGATCTTTGTTGCCACATATTATCGAGCTGGGATGAAGAGACACGTTGGGGATTTCATTCAACGATGTCTCATGTGCCAAAAGAGGTAAATATCAGCACCAACACGGTCAAGCTCCATCCATTGAAGGTAGTAGAGTGGAAGTGGGAACATGTCACGATGGACTTTGTGACTCACTTGCCACGGACGGTACGGAAGAACGATGCAGTATGGGTGATAGTGGACCAACTCACTAAGTCGGCACATTTTCTAGCTGTGCGGATGACCTTCACACTGGAGGAATTCTGTAGGCTGTATATACGAGAGATAGTCCGACTACATGGAGTGTCAGTCTCTATTATATCAGACATAGATCCCAGGTTGATGGCTCACTTTTGGAAGAGCTTCCAGAGGGACATGGGTACACAGTTGATGATGAGTACCGCTACTTCATCCATGCATGCATGGTAAGCCCGGGAGGACCGTACAGTGCGTCGTGAGACATGTCATGTGCATGTCCTGGATCTCAAGGGGTTGGGTCGGGAGGAGATCAACTGTAAAGTTTTCTTATAACAACAGTTATCAGGCGAGTATATAGATGGCGTCATATGAGGCACTATATGAGAGACCGTGTCGATCTCCAGTCTGTTGGACGGAGGTGGGAGAGAGCCCCACCACAGGTCCGAATTTGATCAAAGACACCTCAGCGAAGGTGGACTTGATACGGAAATGACTTCTCACGCTTTTAATCCGACAAGATCTATACGCCTGACCACGGCGATTTAATTTAGAGCTCGAGGGGGCGATCATGTTTTCGAAGGTGGATAATTTAAGAGAGGGAAGGATCGTGCCTGATAAGCGGGGAAAGCTATCATCGAGGTTTATCTGCCCTTCGAGATACTCTGAGCGGGTGGGCACAGCTTGCCTATCGGGTCATTCCTTATCGCCAAGTTTATCGAAAATCAGCGAGATATTCCATGTCTCCATGATTCGAAGTACATTCCAAATCGACTCCATGCCGTGGATTAGGTGTTTATTATCACACATATGGGACCTTTGGCGAGGGACCTGGTACGACATATGGATAGCCTAGATCAGGTTCTCGCGACGTAAGACTGCGGAAACTAGCGGCGTCAGGGCAAATACCAAGGAGTGGAGGAGGCAACATGGGAACTTGAGGACACGATGCATGCCAATTATCCTTTCCTATTTGAGGATGACAGTACGTTGTTTAATCATTTGCTAGTAATGACTGATGTACGCGTACGTGATCAGATGTATATGTGTGCATGAATTCGAGACCAAATTCTTTTAAGGGGGAAGAATATAAACCCGTAAATTTGAGCTTTCCAAAAAAAATGGGGCAAATACTTGAATCCTGTTTCTGCTAATACAAAGTTTAAACCCGAAAGTTTTATAGATCTTGATGACGAAATGGACTCATCGCCGGGTTCACTGCGCAAATTTAGTTGTTTAGGCGAATTTCTTTGAATCAAATAGTCGGAATTTCACGTGCCAAGGCAATCAGATTCAAGACATGACAAGCCATGGGGCTACACATGGCAAGCCATGAGTGACATATGGAAACCGCGGTGTGACACATGGAAATCATCAGTGCATGCCATGTGTCAACATGCATGGCACATGGAGAAGGATATATATGGGGTGTGGGAGCTGTTCGTACAAGGAGGTAGCAGCAAGAAGGAAAATGAAGGAAAAAAAAAGAAAAGGAGAGGGAAAGAAAGGAAAGAAAGAGAGGAAAAGAAAAGAGAGAGAGAATGAGAAGAAAGGGAGAGAGAAAGAAGGAGAAAAGGAAAGCAGGTTCGACTAGCCTAACTCGTTGTATCTGCTATAAAGTCCTGTGATATTCGATTTGAGGACCAAGCAAGAGGCAGGCTCTCCCAGTCCTGGGCTCACTTCAAGACAGGGCCGTAGGGACCTAATAATTTCGCCCCACTCGAGGCTAATTATTTCATCAGGTAGTCCGTTTTTTCGCGACTGGCTACGGACCGAGCATATGAGTTCCCGAGACCATCAGCGCCGAGCAGCAAGACGTCTGAACTCGAGCAACCGCGTAATGGAAAAATCCCGGAGTGTAAACCCGAAAAATAAAAGTTTTCAAAAAATAGCAAAATGGATAATAATAATAATAATAAATCGCCATAATGGTGCAGAAGCTTAGAAAATTCTCTTAACATCTCGATCGATGAAATGGATCATACTGCTAAATCTGGCCTCGCGAAACCTAATGACCTAGAAAAATTTCATCGAATTATGAGACAATCAGAATTTCTTACAAATTTCTAAGTGGTGAGCTGCCAATAACTCCAGGGACGAGATTTTTACGAGAATCTCGGGAGTCAGGAAATAACTGGAGTTAAGTTCATTTAAAATGAATTGAACTGAAAAGAAATAAATTGTTTCGGGACATAAATGAACTCGGACGGGTCATGGACTCATGGAGCGGCGGCCCCGCATTCAACTTAAGCTAAGAGGAGAGACAAAAAGAAGAAGAAAGGAAATGCTCATTTTCGAGGGAAAACGGCAAAAAGAAGGAGAGAAGTGAGTTGGGAGAGAGAATGAGAAAACTCCTCCTCTCTCTAAGTGACCTACTTCTGACGGTGGCCTAATCCGTTGAGCCAAGATTTAAAGTTCATCTACTCGACGAAATACGCATAAGTACCGACTAACTCAATTTCAGCCAAAGATTTCTGTGGCTCGAGAAGAAAAGTTGTAGAGAGAAGCTCGGGAAGCCCTAAGATCTACGGAGCTTGGTGACGTCTTGCATCGGGCGAAGACTTATAGCCTGAGTACTCACAAGGGCAACGCTGCGGAAACCGAAAGAATTTCGCCGAAGATTCGAAAGGAGTTAGAGGACGGGGTTTCTAGCTTCCTGCCTTCGTGGGAGGTTTCGCCTTTCTGGGCCTAAGAGGTAGAGAACCTTCCTACTCAGGTTAATTTTCCAAGTAGGAGTTGTTTTAGTCTTTGTTGAGCCTTAGGGGCTGTTTGGATGGCGTTTAGAGAACCATAAAAATGCATGTTTCTGGGTTCGCATATGTCACTGTTCACGTGAAGCCTCTAACTTTGGACGGTCATAACTTTCTCGTCCGAACTCCGATTTGTGTGTTCTTGGACTCTACGAAAAGCCTCTTAAGTCTAGAATCTGGCCATATGCCTATGAATGGCATTTGGTGCCCACATATTTTCTGAAAAATTTAATTGTAGTACCAAGTGTGCAAATTGCTTGGTTATGATGACGTGTGTGGTCTAATACATTGAATTTGGTGTATGTTGGTTGGTGATTATATGCATGTTGATATAATTATCCATGAGGCTTGGGTAAATGCATGAGTTTGTGTATGATTGAGGCCATTGCATGAGTTTGTGTATGATTGAGGCCATTGCATGGCTTGTTGTAGGCTACTTGTGGACTTGATATGTCACAATTGGAAGTCAGAGGTTAAATTATGTCGTTACTGAGCGGTAAACGACTTGCGATGTCAATGTATGCGTGTATTGATATGTTGGCATGAATCATGTGGAATGGCTGAATTATGTGTTCATTGATATAGCTTTCTCTCAATTGATGCATATTGAAATGCATGAGTAGGCATAAAGCATATAACACTCATATATGAAGCCGTGGGATAGGTAATGGCATATTGTATTGTATTTACGCGCGAGCATACCGCATGAAATGGGTGTGTAAGTGCATGGGAAAAATCAGCATTGTGTTTGGTGTTGATGTTGGTTTCGGGTCTAGGGACAAAGTCCCAAAAGGTCGAATGAATGATCTGAGGTCGCTTCTTAATACGGCTTTTTGAACAAAGCGGTTTTATCGAGGGTCATTCAAGTATTATAATTATTATCTGAGTATGTCCACTACAATATATCTGGGAGGGTTATCCACATAATTATTATCAAAGTATGTCCAATTAATTTATATCGAGGTTGTCCACATAATTATTATCTCCAGAGTATGGGCCACTATAATATATCGGAGGGTTATCCACATAATTATTATGTCCAATAATATACGCTTGAGGGTCATTCACATGCTATTTTCTGAGTATGTCCACTAACGCTTATCTGAGGGTTGTCCACAAATAAAACAAATATCTTCTTTTGTTTTGAAAAATCAGCTTTTTCTATACATGGTATATTGCATGTTGAGAGAAGTCGGTGATGACTCTTGCATGTGGATCATGAGGAGTAGCATCTCATTCATGTCATGTAGATTCCATTCTAGGATTGATATAATCATGATTGGAATGTGTCAGGGTATGAATACTGTATGCACTAGGTGGGAGAGCCCTTGTAGGATTTCACTTACTCGCATTGCTCACCTGGGCCGTGGGACCCTCCTTTCGTGCATGTGAGATGTGCAAGGAGATGGCGCTCACTAGAGGCCGATAATAAGAAGAAAGCCAGATTGTGACTTTGATTTATATTTTGTAAAACATGTATTAGAATTCTTTATTTTGATATATGTTTTGTATAAGAGTGGTGTAAATTTAAACTCTTATGAACTATGGTCCTATAGTCATGTGCTTGTTGTTCGAGTATGGATAAACGGGCTACAGGCCATTTTACTCGTATGTGGACCCTGCGGTGGTCGTTGTATAATATCGGGACAGGTTGGGTCATGTAATCGCACATGTTGTATTTCCTGGTAGAGCCTCCGTACAAAGGAGATCCCGCCCGATTAAGCAACTCGGGTCCCGAAAAGGGGACTAATGGTGTGGGTGCCGGTTACCCGACATCCACGGATCTTCCGCGGCCGATGCGCGTCATACCACCCTGGATTTCGCGCGCGCCGCCACCTCCGCACTACCCTCGCGACCGATAACGCTAACTCGAAGCCCGTAACTTTTCCGGTCCGAACTTCGACGAGCGCTTCGACTCTACGGAAATCCTCGCGGAGGAATGGTCCGCTTTAGTTTCCTAACTTCCTCGCTGAACCGTTGTATCCGAAATGCTCGGCCGCGTGATGGCTTGAGCAGAAATTTATTGTTGAATTTTTGCGTGATATTTATAAAAGCTGGAATTTCTGGACCAAGTCTAGATTTTTCCGAGGCCAAGTATGGTCGGATTTATGGCCGACAATGGCTAATGTGTGTTATTATTGTAAATTGAATAATATGTTAATGTGTGAAATTATGTGATATATGTGGGATAAAAATGAAAATAATTATATACATTAAACATAATTTATCCACACACTTGACATGTAATGTGTGATTTATATGTCGTATGTGATAGCGCATATGTGTGCATGAAATGACATGAATGACACTCAGATTGCATTTATACACGCATCGCATGACATGAGGAGTGCATGGAAATGATCGGATTTCGTGGTTCGGGGTTCATGGTACATCAAGAATGCAAATGATTCTTGGAGACTAGTCCACTATATATATATATAAAGAGAGCATATATATATATATATATATATATATATATATATATATATATATATATATATATATATATATATATATATATATCGAGTTCGCTCCTTACTCAAAAAGAAGTAGTTTTCGCAGATTGTCCACAAGATTTCTGAGACTCACTCAAAGTACGACGGAGATTGTCCACAAGATTTCGAGGTCGACCAAAGTACTAATCGTGACTCACCCACACTTATATTTCGGGGTGATTGTCCACAAAATAAATAAAACAAAAAGATTTTGTTTTGGAAAAAGGGTCATAGATGGAATGCTCATGATGGTTTTTCACACTTGGCATATGCATGTGTGAGGGAATCAGTGAGGACTAGGGATTGGGTCATGATTGGTCGCATCTTATTTATGGCTTGCAGGCATTCAGGTGTGTGATTGTGTAACTGGCATTACATGCACTTAAAGAGTATCCTCAGAGGAGAGTATTCACTTCCGGGCTTTGATCACCCCATCAGGATCACCTTTTGTGTACATGAGAGGACGACGCCCTTGAGGTCGTGGAGCATGAAGAGGGCCTGCTGTGGCCTTTAATACTCATGTTTGTAAAATATATTGGCACAATTTGTTTTGATATTTTGGCTTCTTGTAAAAGAGTTGTATATCAAACTCTTGTATAATAATATGGGAAGTTGTATACATTTGCAAGAAAAAATATAGAGAGAAATGAGTCCCCGTGGAATGAGGATTGACTCAAATATGGATATCGAATCATCCGATGCTCCACGAACATTCCGCGGTTGATGGGTCACAAACCGACCCCTGTGTCAGCATCAGCAAGTGTATTATTAAAAATACATTTTGAGATTAAATTATTACTTTTAATTTTTAGAAAAAGTATAAAATCCTTTAAAATCAATGAATTAATTCTTCGTGATATTTATATGAAATGTAAAATGACGCTTTGATATTCTAAAATTTTAATTCTAATGGGTTCAACTAATTTTGGATTTGTTGCAAGATATAAGAGGTCAAACTCATTTCTGATAAATTTTATGATTCTACAGTTGTCTTTTCATTCCTAAATGAAGAATTTGTGGAATTTTAATTTTATTAAAATTTGAATAAATAATGAGGCAAATATATTACAAATATGGTGTAGTTTTGGCTTGATTTTGGAATTAACTCCAAAAAACTTCATGTATATTCAAGGTGTTTCTTACATGAAAAGACTCTTACTGCATTGGAAACTCCTAACTTACAAAAATACTATGTAGACTCATAGAAATCAAGCTCAAGGGACACTATATTTAATGTATAGATAACATTTTTCAATAAAACACACACATAAGATATCCAAGAATAAATTAATTAGTAAGGAACATAATTTTATGGAGGAAAAACAAAATAAATAAGAGAAAAATAATCAATCAATATATATGAATTGATAGGAGGAACATGAGTTCAAACATTGTATTTAAATTTATTATGAGTGCAAAACAAGTACATGTGAGGTAAGATATTGGAATAAAAGAGTATTAAGATAATACTCTTCAGAGTTTATAGGCCTTTTTTCTTAGAATTTTAGGCTATATTTGATTCTTAGAAATTTGAGGGGAAATATAAGGAAAGAAAATAAAGAAGGAAAGTAGAAGGAAAGAAAAACTATGAAAATAAAAAATAGAGTTAAATTCAATATATTATTTTTATTTATTGCTTCAAAATTATTTTATTTGTTTTAATTCATCGATATAGTGAGATTAAAATGGGATTTAAAAATATATAAGTTTTTAAATGATTTACTCATATTTAATTTTCATTGAGATTTTTCATAAGACAACAAAACGTGAAAGCATCATTTTTTTTAATATTTTTATTTCCTTAATACTTTTCAAAAAGATACGCAACTTCAATATCCCAAATTTTCAATGCTGGAAATCCCTAACCTATAAATTCTTCCATGAATTTACTGAGTCATAGGAGTTAAGCTTTGTCTTATCAGATCCTCACCCTTTTTTCCACAAAAGTTCCCAAGGACGGAGTCAAGGCCGGGATTCCACTTTGCCTAATATTGGCAAGATTTTAAGTAGTTAATGTTTCATTGGTTGGCATGCATGTGTAATACGAAGTAAAAACTAAAATCTAAATGAGAAATGTTAAAAGAAAAAAAAATTGAGTGCATGGAAGTTATCGGAGAATTATTGACTCTTGAGTATTTTAGGCTCCTATCAAACCAAAATAAAGAAAAAAAAATATATTCCCACAATCATCTAATAATGAAAAGTAAGTAAAAACAAAGACTCACACTAAAATCAATCATTCATATCAAACCCATTATACAGTTGTCGCTCTCTTCTTCCATGAAACTCCGTTTAAGAAAGTTTACAACCTTTTTCATCTACAGAGATAGAAAAGTTAAGATGGCGTTAAAAGCAAAGGAAAAAGCAAAGAGTAAGAGAAAAGCGAGTTTCATTGACTTTACTAAACACGTGGCCATGGGTCACAAAGCCCAAGGAGCGTGAAACAAGGGCATGCTTGCTGAGATACAGGACCGAAAACTAAAAATAACTTTTTATTTTTAGAAACCCGATTTTTTTCCATCGATTGTTCTATTAATCGGACTCCAACAAGATTTTTTTTTTTTTATTTTACTTTGCTAAATTGGTAGGTAAAAATACATAGAAATAAATACATGTAAGTTATATATGAAGTATGAATTGAAATGAAGATATTATTTTTTAACCGATAATATTGTAGTTCTTATATGTCATAACTAGAAGGGATTCAAAAATGTGATTGTGGATTAATTTGGATGGAGTAATGACAATGACTGCTCGATTTTGCTCTGGCTGTGGCTTTTAAGACAGCATGATGAGAGAGAGCGATGGTGGAGGAATCTAGGTGAGCAAAATTTCCTTGTTATTTTCTTTTGGTGTAATCGATGAGGAATGGAGATGGAGAAGGTTGGTTTATGGTTTTGGAGTGTTCCTTTTCTTGAATTTATATGAGGAGAAGGTGGCCTGGACTAGCTTGTTTTTTGTAATATAATGGG
This sequence comes from Tetrastigma voinierianum, assembly GCA_016808115.1. NCBI lineage: Eukaryota > Viridiplantae > Streptophyta > Magnoliopsida > Vitales > Vitaceae > Tetrastigma > Tetrastigma voinierianum. The sequence goes on along the minus strand of JAEQBH010007809.1, from coordinate 258,274 downwards.
CGAGTGAAATCATGAAAAGGTGGATATTATGAAAACTATATAAAACAAGCTCATATGTTATGAAGACAAATATAGTATAAAAAGATGTGACATCATATTTGAATCCACAAATAATTTTATATGAGGCCCACATACTTCCTCTCCTCCCCAACACAACACAGCTCATTCCCTCTCACTTTGGCCCCCAAGTTGTCTACCACTATAAAGTAGCAAAAATAGTGATTATGATTTAGATTCTAGAAGTGATAGTACGTGATAAATGAGGAAAGCACAATGAAATCTATTGAGTAATCTTACAAAGCCATATTTGACAAATTACTTAAAGTATGCAAATTGAAATTAAGGCCTAGAGGATGGATGATGAATTTTTAAAGAAAATAAAGTTAAGGAAAACACTATCACCGGTTTCAAATTTCCGCTGAGAACAAACTCAAGAACAAACTCAAAAGACTTAAAGATATGCATTCCCGACACGCCTAAACTATAACATGTTTTAATTCATGGGAAGACTTTATGGAAATCATCATCAAGAACTAGCGTATGAAAGGAAATGTTCATCATACAAGATACTTTTGTGAAGGAATATAAGACTAAAACCACAATAAACTAAAAATGATAATTATCTAATAATATAAAAATGATAATTGATAATAGCTTAATATTTCTACTTATAGAAAATTTTATATCACTTTCATGAGTTTATTATTAAAATTAGGTGTGAATGTTTCTAACCGAGCCGAATTATCAAAGGCTCCTGCCCAGCCTGTAAATTTTTGGAAGGGCTCTGATCTCACTGCCCTTTATTTTTTTTTAAACTGTGCCCGAGCCTGAGTTCGGCAGCCTCGAGCTCACCCAAGATCGAGCTCTGGCTCGGGCCTGCCTGCTTAAAGCCCGCTTGATTATAGCCCTGGGCTCGTCTCGCTTGTGACCTCGATTATAAGCCTCGCTTGCAAGCTCGATAAGGAGTTCGTTTGTGAGCCTATTTGGCAGCTCCTAAGGGGAGTTCTTTTTGGCGAGCCCGAGAAGGAGCTCGCTTATGAGCTCGCTTGAGTTCGTTTGTGAGCTTGTTTATATCTTGAAAAAAACATGATAGTTTAGCATCATATACACATCTAAAAAAAATAATAAAAATACTTAATAATCCTATCACAACAAGTTGTCAATAATAACTAACATATCCAAACCAACTAAAGTCATGACACCAAAAAATAAAAAATATTACAATCATCTTTAAAATTTCCAAGAATAATGTTTAAAACAAACATATAACAACTTCAAAATAATCCTCGAAGCTTGCTCGCGCAGCCTGCTCAGCCTGCTCGCTAACATGTTCACGGAGCCTATTCGCGAACATGTTCGAAGGAAACGGGCGAACGAGCCCCGTTTCGCCGAACTTCCTTTACGAGCCGAACTTAAGGAAGTTGTCCGCCTGCTTAATTACGAGCCTGTAAATGGAGTTTGGGCTCCTGGCCATTTAACTTAATAAACGAATTCAAATGAAACTTTTACCGAGCCAGCCCGAATCTAATCACGAACCGTTTGTCTGCTAATTCTAATTAAAACTATACTTGAGATTAAATTATTACTTTAATTTGGAAAAGCATCAAATCCTTTTTTAATCAATGAAATTCATTAATTTGTCGTGATATTACAGAATGTAAATGACGCTTTTGGTATTCTAAAATTTTAATTTTTAATGGGTTCAACTTATTTTAGATTTGTTGCAAGTTATAGTGAGAGGTCAAATCAATATCGATAAATTTTATGATTATATAATTGTCTTTTCATTCCTAAATGAAGAATATGTGGAATTTTAATTTTAGTCAAAATTTGAATAAATAATGAGGCAAATATATTGACAAATATGGTATATATAGTTTTGTTTGATTTTGGAATTTTTTTGTATATATTTACATTAATTTTTAAATCAAGATTATTTAATTTTATATCTGTTTATTCAAATTAATTTGGTGATAAATTTTATGATTCTACAAATTTGTCTTTTCATTGTTAAATGAAGAATATGTGGAATTTTAATTTTATCAAAATTTCCAAATTAAATAATGAGGCAAATATATTGGACAAATATGGTATATATAGTTTTGGTTTGGATTTTAAATCTTTTGTATATATTTCATATTAATTTTAATCAAGATTATTTAATTTTATATCTGCTTTATTTTTAAATAATTTAGAATAATGATTATTTTTGATAACAATATCACTAATTTATTATCCATCAAACTTGCGGAATATAGTAGATTAATTTGTTTCAAAACAAAGAGTTATCAAAATTGTAAAAATATTTTGGCATTATTTAATATTTATATAAGAAATTAGATGCAAGCATTAATTTAAAAAGAAAAAAAGTATAGATTTAACTATTATAACACTGTTATTTTATTTTAAAACATAAGAGAGTAAAACAACTTTTATCATAAAGATAAAAGTAAAATAAAAAGAAAAACTATATGTGATATAAGTCAAATAAATTTTCATCTAAAAAATCTTTCTTTTTGTGAAGTATTGTTTCTACCCATTGTTCATGAAAAGTCAAAATGAAAGTTAAAAAGTTAAAGTTTTAAATTATAATTTTTAAAAATAAATAATTTTAATTAACTTTAATTATGTCAGCGACTGACGCCACGTCAACTACGCCTGTGTTTGGACTGCTTAGCCTTTTAGGAAATTCAAGGCTACTATAATTAAAATTAAAGTTTAAAAAATTATTCTGGATTTTAAATGAAAAGTAGATAATATTCAAGTTTTAAATTATAATTTTCCCTTTAAATTATATTTAAAAGTTATTAAAGTTATTAATGAATTCAAACTTTTATAAGTTTTCCCAAAAAAAGATAAGAAAAGAAAAAGTAAAATCTGGATTTAAATGAAATGTAGCAAAATTCAAGTTTTAAATTATAATTTTCCCTTTAAAATGATATTTAAAAGTTATTAAAGTTATAATGAATTCAAACTTTATGTTTTCCCAAAAAAAAAAAAGAAAAGAAAAGAAAAAGTAAAAACTAGAGAAGTCTTCGGTCTTCACCACCACCATCCATGCATTGACCCAGGTCCAAGTGGTACCTGGGCAGGGCGGGCTTGCTTGCAGCCTAAAAGACGAAAGTCACACGAATTCAAGTTTCCAAAAAAATAGAAAAAGAAAAAGAGTCTCTACTACTCAATTATCCATCCCTGCTTTGGATTTCAGGTCCAATTAGAGTTTGATACGAAAGTAATTCATTTTAAAGAAAATTATACACAGATTATTTTAAAATATTCATAAAATTAGTTTTTTTTTTTGTTCTTTTTTAAACCGTATTCATTAACTATAATTTTAAAAAATTAACCTCAAAATCTTATTTATCAATTACAGTTTTAAAAATTAATCTTAAAACCATAATTGATAAATACAGTTTTAAATTTATCTTAAAATCGTATTTATTGAATGTGGTTTTAAAATTAATTTTTAAAATTGGAGTTGATAAATATGGTTTTAAAAATAAAAATATTAATTTTTTGGAATATTTAAAAAATTTGAGCATGGATATATATATATATATATATATATATATATATATATATATATTTTTGTAAATAGCATTCTGACTCTGAACTCCAATTATTACCTGAAGCAGGCGGGAAGTTAGCTTGCTTGCAGCTTAGAGTTAGGTGAATATGTACTCATTTCTTGGATATGTACCCCATCCTGGTCTGGCCTCTTGGGGTTGTTTTTGGGTTAGGATCCTTTAGAGCAACTCCAACAAAGGTAGATTTGATTTTTCTGTATTCTACTGTCTTTTTACCATTGTGAGCAAAAAGAAAAATGATTGAAAATTCCTCTGTTTTTTATATATATATATGCCAGGAAACTGCTGGGTGAGACCTAGTTGCTTTGAATTTGTGGTGGTGTGAGTCTACTCACTCCACCTCCCCATCATTACACTCTTTTGGTCATGATGAATAAATAACTTTTGTTACATATCATAAAATAATGGCATTTAATTTTAAATAAATTTTGATTATGTAAATAAATAATAAATATTATTTTAGTTTTAATAATTTGCTTGTCTCAACAAAACAACTACATTTTTTATATGAATCTTGAGACGTAGAGATTAAATCCAAATTAATTCTACCACTTCCAAATATCCGTAAATACTGTGGAATCTACGTATAGTGATGTAGAAATTATAGAATGCCTAGATGAGAATCGAAAGTCACATAAGCTTATGCATTGGGATCCACAAGTAATCCCCATTCCTCAACTCTTTAAGCTTTCTTATAGAAATCATTCCAACAATGGCTTCCTTCTGAACTAAAAAAATCCTCTTCTTCTACCTCAATCCATAAGTATACCTTTGAAGTGTTATTGAGTTTTAGAGGTGAAGACACACACTACACTTTTTTAGATCGCCTATGCAAACTTTGACTGAAATTAGGAATTCATGCCACGAGACGGCTCGATGAGGCACCTCCATCCCATTTACTCAATCTCGATATAAGGAGGTTCTTGGACATATCCCGTTTATTCGATCTCGACTGTATGTGTCATAAGTCCAACCACGAGGATGGCTGCATAACTCCAAATAAAAATATATGCAAGCAAAATAAAAGCAATACACAAAATTTACATGATTCAAAGAACTCGCCTCTGCGGTTCATGGGTCAGGCCTAAATGCAAGGATACTTACTTAGTCTAATCTGGAAGGGTTATTAATTGTCTTATGTGGTACAAGAATTCCCCCTACCTAATGCATCCTTCTTGAACCTAATCACTCATAATGGAATCTCGTAATGAACTCCCCAATTCTCCTTTTACACCCAAATGCTAGGATTCCTACTAATAAGGATTCAAGGCTGTACTGAATCTACATGTTACGACTCCCTCTTGTTCAAGGCCCTTTCAACGAGAATCAAGAATAGTGGATTTAGAATGAACTCCCTTCATTCCCTTCTCAACAACATCATACACCCATGCCCACATTACATCAAAAATAAGCATGAGATTGCGAATCATAAAGAAGGATCACACTAGGGTGAAAGGCTTTTAGCTTTAGTACCTCAAAGATTAGCTTGTAGAATCCATGTCAGACATCTTCCAAAACCCAAACAGCAGCCCTGTATATCCGACATGGAAGGACTAGATAAAGTGCCGAACTCAATATCCTAATATGACCTAAACCTACCTGAATTATCCGAACTTTCCTGGTTACCACGAGAAATAGGAAACTTGTTTAAAGTCCCCATCTTCCTGCATTGTCATAATTCCGGGTTTGATAGCTTAGGAATATCCAACTTTGATTTGATCTTTTCACTACCAAATGATTTCCTTTATCTGACGATATCTCCTCATAATGAAAGATCTCATACCCATAGGTTACTTGCTCCCCAATGTAAATTGGGCCTCCATGTACCCAAAACTAACTTGCGCCCCACGTCAGGCCCAAATTTAGTCCGGATTTCCCTGGGCCGTGCGTCTCAGGCACTGTGGGATGACTTAAATCGACTTACTTTGGTTCTTCTTCCAAGGATAAGATGTTTAGCCCATCAAATCTTCCTCAAATTTATCTTCTAAGCAAATATCTACTCATAGAATACTAGAGATTCATTTATATTGACAATCTCTAAACCCAAGATGTTCCAAATCTAGTTTGATAGTTCTTCTGATTATTAGATCGAGAGCTTCATTATATGTGATGCCGATAAACACTTCGCTTTACTTCATGATGTTTCTTCAGAAGTCGAGACCAGAGTGAGCCATTCCCATATTCCTATGCTCGCTCTAACTCCTCTTATTCGAACTTGGTCTAGGGACTGAAATCCTATCCCCAAGTAGAACCCTCTTTCACCAAGCATTATTCCCAGCCAGATCAAACTCAAGGCTATATAGTCCTGGGATTGAGAGCAGTTCCCTTCACACTAGATCACGTGATTCTTGGCATGATAAAACGCCACATTATCTTTAATTATGAATTTCAATATTATCTCCTTATGGAAATTATCTTCAGGCCTTAAAATGTTTAATTAGTATACTTGGCAATCAAATTAATCCCTCTTTAGAGTGGTGTCCCACTTGCTCCTAACTCATTCTAGAGATTATCTCAATAGGTGGATTTTAAGGGACTTTAACATTATCCATAAGATCAAGAGAAGTCATAGGCCTCTTCAATGTCTTCCTTCTATGTTACCTTTCGGGCTCCAAGAGTCCAGTAACTTATTCGAGTCCTACCAATTTGAAAAATAGTCCTCACTCTCTAGGGACTTCATGTTTAAACCTTCAAATCTTCATCAAATTTAACTTTAAGCAGAGTATCTTCTCAGAAGACTGTGACTCAAGATAGTAACAATTCTGTAAACCCAAATGTTCACATTCATTTCATTCTTGTCCTAAACTCTAGTGGGGTATTTTTATAATTCAAACCCAGACAGTAGAAATAAAATACCTTCCCATCCCATTTATATGGCATGACTTGTATGTGGGTGGGTATAAGACATATCCTACCCACAAATAACATTATTAAAGCATATATCTAGGTAATTATGAGGTTAATATTTTATTTGGCCTTTTTTGTGACGCTTGAGGGGCCACCCCAAGAAACACAACGGCTAACTGAACCCCTCCGCATTCACGTCAATGTAACCTCGTAATCAAACATCAACCTCCTTCGAGGTTTGAAGCCATCTTATGATATTCCTACTATAAGACTTTAGAGCGAGCTTCACTAGCTTGTCCGCCACCAAGTTACCCTCCCTTAGGGCATGCTTGACGTTAACCATCCAACCTCTTTGAAGCCATTCCTTACATTCTCGGACTTGGTTATCGCATGAGAGTTTGTCGTTCCCTTTAATCCAAAGAAGACAAATCAGGAGTCTTACTTCAACCATGTCTAGACTCCATTTTCTCCCATGCCATTTTTAAACCACAGAGGAGAGCCTAAGTTCTGCTTCCTTTATGTTGTTATATCTGATCCAGATCGAGAAGTCCATTGGATACGCTTGAAATCAACTAGACACTAAGTGTTAGAAACACAAAGCACAATAATAAATGGAGAGGAAACTTAAAATTAAATACCTGATTCGAATCATGAATGGCCGATGGAATTTATGAAGACCGTGAAAGAAACGATTCAAGATTCCTCCTAATGGCCCTTGATGACATCGGCTTAATGAGAATGCCTCCCACCGCAGAAAATATTTCTCCGAACTGTGAAGTGTGAGAAATGAACATACGTATCCCAGTGGTCTGGGAGGACTCGAGCTCTATTTATCGAAGCCTCGACCACGCCCTCATTACTGCCGGCCGCATCAGCCCACACTTGCCACCATAGATTTATTAAGAACTTGCTAACCCTACCTTAATTGTAATCAAATTAACTTAATTGTCTAATTAATAAAGCCTACATAATGAAAACTTCATATTCTCCCACTCAAGGCACACTGAAGAAAAACCCAAAGCACTTCATACATGGATCTGTATATTAATCTTATTAGTCATCCATCCCATGAAAGTTCAACATCGATCACCTTCGCGCATCACATTCACATCGTTGGTTCCGTTATCACACGCCTTAACCCACCGACATGATCCAATATACATATGGTCAACCACAACATTCGCCATCGATGACATCACGCAAAGTGTTATCATCGTTAACCAAATCTCCTACACGGTCAACCAACGAGATCCCATCACGGTCCAACGAACTCAGATAATACATCATGAGTGAATTTATTTACGGCAACAATACGCGTTATTAACGTCGAATCTCATATCTGATTCGGCTGTCGGGCGATAACGTCTGAGTCTTTTCATCGCAATTGGCGATGTACTTCAACCTACAAAACCTATAATCGCCAATATCTTTATCACGCCAAGATTACATGCAATCCAATTTATTACAAAAACTGATCCAACCTCTGAGATAAATGACAAAATTCAGACATCCCACTTAATTTTAAGATAAAGATTCCATTGATACAATCATTCACAGTAATATACTACCAATTAAACACACATATGGCATGGTCTTAACATGATCTCGAAACTACATTTATTCATGGATAAGCCCACCAGCTGTCACCAACCAACTCTTTCCTTTTGCAATTGTGGTGGTTTTGACTCCAACACGCGTTAGACCCCTTTGAGACTCCCCATGGTTGTTAATAAATGGAACATCGCAGCTATTGTCACAATACAACCTGCATAAATTAATCCACAAAATCAAATACTTAACTCCTTACCGAGGTTTGTCAAATCGGGCCGAAAGAGTCGCTGAAAGCAGACAAGCAAACCCGCTGCATGGCAGTAGGAGAAAATCGACTGCTTTCTCACTTTTCCAGCGACACGCACCTCCGCTAACTTTCTAAAGACATAACCAGCTGTTTAATTTCTTTTCATCCCGACAACAAAGAAAGTCCTAATCAATACCTAACTAGGTTTGTAGGTCCCACATGTTTGTAAACTGGAATATATAGTCTTTCATCTTCTTAAGTACCTCATAACCTTCTTGCAGCAACCCAATGATCATGTCCCGATTTGACTGAGCATTCCGCCTAGTCCCTGCTGTAAACGCACATCCGCCTGCATACTATATACATAATACCCCAAGTGCACTAAAGATATGCATCATTCGGGGCTTTCTCTATCCTAATGAGGACATTATGACAGACTCCAACTTATCACCTTATAGATGGAGCACCCCGGGTTGACATTGTTTATGCTGAACTTTCAAAATACTAACAACATATGCCCGAGATAAACCAATGTAGTCCCATATAATAACCCTGAATCTCAATGCCTGCAGACAAAAGACGCCTCACCTGGCAACCTTCATCAAAGTTCTTTAACAACATCCGCTTGTCTCAGCAAGAAACTAAGGTCACCGCTGCAAAGGTGATATCATCCATATAGAGTATTAGAAAATGAATTTCCCACCGACCTTCGTAGCATAAGGCATCGATCTACTTTGTTCTCACAAAACCATACAAAGCAAATAAACACTCATGGAAACCTTGGTACCATTGTCTAGAAGGCTTGTTTAATTGCAAATGACTTTTTCATCACACAAGCTTTCACTTTAATCACAAACCTTCAGGTCAGATCATAGACTTTCCATTAAGGTCTCCATTGAGAAAGGCGCTTAATGATCCATCCGTGTAACTCCATATCGAATGAGCAACTAATGCCATGATCACCCTCGAAGAATCTTTAGAAGAACGAGAAAATGTTGCCTACATAGTCTACTCCTTCTCTCCGAGTGAAACCTTACGCCACCAATAAACTTCAATCTTCCCTTTGCGGTCCCTTTTAGTCTTATATACACCCATTTGCGCCTAATGGGTCTAAGTGACCTTCAAAGACTCCTAATAAGTCCCTAAACTCCATTATGCCTCAGATTGAATTTCATCTCTCTAACAGATCCAACCACAGCTTCGACCGAGGATGAACAGCCTCATGCCATTTCCGGATCACTACGAACCGGAGTATCGTAGTCTTTGCTTCTCCTATATAGGACTAAATAGTCCGGTGTATAGCCTAATGCCTCTCCCTAAGCTGGATCTCCCACCGAGTGTATTAGGCCACATCCCTGTATCCCAGAGCCTTTGATGAACCCACAGGTCGCCCCAACAGATCCCTAGTCTCAACAGTTCAATATATGTGTGGGAAGCCTACACTTATCCTGTATGGAGGAGATACGTATACCACATTACCTACCATACACATTCTCAATAGTCTGAGTGCCATTTTCTTCGCCACCAACTCCAAAAAACTTAGCTTATCCTGTGGATTCCACAATTTCATGCCTCCATCGGGATAGAACCATATCTCTCTCGAATGTTCCGCGTAAGATACAGCAACATCGAGTGGTTCCTGAGTCTAACTTACTAATGCTGGATTATACAACTCTCACTCGCAGACACCCCAAACCTTAAGATGGTTTGCTAGTCACGCTGTACCATAACTCGCGCTGAGTCAACGCAATGTCTTTGTAGGTACACCATCTAAAATGTAAAAGCCAAGCCAAAGCTTCACCAGTAGAAACTACAAAATTTATTCTACTAATCATACTTTTACCATCATAAGATGCGCGATTGCTGCCATACCATTTTGCTCAGACCGTGCATAGTAAATCAGGCTAATTATCCGTAATCTTCTGGCATTTCATGTAATGTCTTTATCGTCTCTGATCGCTCATGCTCGCTTATAATAATCCCACCTCCGCGATCTGGGGCACAACTCCTATGACTTTGGCCCAACTGTTTCATCAATCCCGAAAAACTTCTAGTCCTGTCAAGAGATTCACTTTTCTTTAATTTCAAGCACAAACAACTATGATCGAGAATAGTCATCAATAAATGTGATGAAATGCAAAAAATTACACAAGTCGCGATAAGGTCCACTTATATCTAAAGGTGAGCCCATCAACAAGTCGACCACGATCGCAGCTTTCTTTCTTATTGCTCCCGGCTTGGTTTTACCTTCATAATAATACTTATATTCTGCAAGCGTTTTTAAGAAAGGTGCAGATGCTAGTCTTTATCAAAAACTTTTCACCATCCCTTGTGAGATAAGATCGTCGCTTATGCCACAAATGGCAAGACTCTTCCCAGGTAATGGTCTCCCTTAGAAACAACCTTTCACCAGAGGTTTACTTAGATATGTCATCAGGAGATAAACTCAACTTGTATAATCCGTTGACATATGACAAAGACTCAACCTTTATTTGAATTAAGAACATTAAATATCATTTAGAATTTCAAAGAGTAATCATATGAATCTGAACACGATACGGAAACTAAATTCGCTTCAAAGGAAGGTACATAAAAAGTGGCCTCAACACTTCACTTTAAACTAGACCCAGAATTAAGATTATATCCCCCACAATATAGACATCACCTTCCCTTTGTTTCACAGTTGAGCTTCATTCATCCGTTTCGCTTCCTCTCCGCTTTATGAATCCCCAGATGGTAAAACGAACATGATTAGTTGCCTCATCATCGTTTCGCAACAAAGAACTGATGGTGCTTCCAGAGAAGCCGGATTCACAAACAAGTGCAAGTTAAAGAATCATTTACCGTGAAGCCCACGCTTGGACATCCGCTTTAAATTTTGCACATTCTTTCTTCATGTAGACTTTCTTCTGAAAAGAAGGCAATGATCATCATCCTTTTTTAAGAATGTCTTTTCGACCACATTAGTCGAATGGATCTGGTGAGTTTCTTTTGCTAAATCTCATGAGTACGACTTTGAAACTCTTATTTTCCTCTCTTATAGAACTAGCATATGGCGCCATATGCTCTTTCTCCTTCTTAAAGCTTTCTTCTTCTGCCACCACTCCTCGTTTATTAAGTCATTAACTGACCAAGTCTCATCTGAATTGTAGCTTTGTCTTTATAATCCCAAACAGTGGAAGGGTGTTTAGGCTTGATGACAATGCAAGCATCAGAATAAAATATTAAGAGCTTGAAGTCATTTCGAGGCTTCATCATCCTTTACATAATCTCTAACCCTTAAATTATACCATCATACTCATAACAAGAGCTTAAGAAGTGTTCCAACTTCGCATTAGATGAAACCTCGATTTCTAGCCCTATGGTCGCCATCATTTCACAGCATACTAACCGGTAAACCACTTTTGTAAGGTGCCTTGCATGGATTTCTTCATTGCTACTAAGCAAACTTATCAAGCCCTTCCTGCAGGGTACATCTGCTTTCCGCCTTCCAATACTAGTGGTTGTGATATCCACGGCCTTATCTTTGTAAGCGCAATGAACATCCGCCACCCAATTCCAAATAGAAAGTCCTCTTCCATTTCTAAAATTCAATCCAGTAAGGGACCCCAATTGAAATGGAATTGCCGCTCACGTAAAAATTGACCTAAAACAAAACAAAGTCAATAAATACAATCAGCATCATAATATTTTCATACGAGAACTACATATCATCACATAATCACCTTTGGGCGCAAAATATGACATGCAAGCCAGACACTCCACATGACGCCATGAGAACATATTTTCTAATCTTTCGTGAAATCACCACCTTCAGTATGAACCACTAAGATCAGTCATTTCAAGCACATGCCACATGTATCCCTCCATGAACTAACACAGGATCACCTCCCTTTCGAGTATGATCACGTAATAAAACAGAGAAGAGGTCCACCAAAAGATGAGACTGGAGCATTTAAACTCCAATCAAGTGTGCCACTTTTAAGGCCACAACCCAATTGAATCCTTGAAAATCACTCATACCAGGGATATAAACTTTATGTATCACATTCAATATATATATATATATGTAATGCCAATTATACTGTTCAATTCATTCATAGACAATGAATTTAGACTCTACTTAGTCCTTATGCAGTGATATACATGTTAGCTACCATATGTATTTCCAAAACCATAGAGAAATACAAAAATACGTATAACATACCCTAATTTCTAGGCGTACATAGGGTTCTATACGCATTTTCATATCTATAAAAACTTCAAACATGTAAAATAAATATATCACATTGTAGAGAATTTCATACGAAGCTCAAGTACATCAAGATTGCCCAAAAAGTGATTCCTCACACGCCAGCCTCACGCGCCACCGAAGGTCTCTAAGGTGGAAGCGGCGGCGCCACGCGTCACAGTCACCGGATCGTTGATCGCTAGCCGCTGACTCGCCATCAAACGGGTCGGGCTTTGACCGGCTCTGACGAACCCGTCGGGTCTTGACCTTTGTCTCGATCACAACTGGCCTGACTAAGACCAGCCTGCGTCCGAAACGGCCGGTATCGACCGTCATGATGACGCCATCATCCACGCCATTAAGAACTACGCCATCATGACATCGCGATCCGGCTGACTCGGTCAAAACCGGATTCGGCAGAACCCGGCCATCGCCTGGCCAACCGGACCGGGCCGCCGACGCCGCCAGTCAGCCGGTTCGGGGACCGGGCGCAAGGTCCTTCACGCCGCTCGTCGTCTCACGCGCAGATGCGCAAGGCGAGGGCGCCGGCCCGGTACCCATCACGGGCGACGCGCCACCTAACACCGGACCGAATGCCTCTGGCCGCGCATTCCAAATATGTAAAAATATTCATGTTTGATTTGATGAAAATCTCCGAAATCGGGATGTGTAAGCCAGATTTGAAGAAAACCCAAAATAAAATTCTCTTAATTTCTTATGTTTTGAATTTAACTATGGTCAGTTCGATACCAACCGTCGGGACACGCTTTTAAATCAACCTAGATTACCATGTTAGAACACAAAGCATAATAATAATGGTGAGAAACTAAAATTAAATACTCCGACGAATCCATGAATGGCTTCGGGTGAATCGATGAAGACTGCAAAGAAACGATCTCAAGATCTCTCCTGAATGGCCCTTTGATGACACTCGGCTTACCGAGAATGCCTCCCACTCGGTTAGAAAAATATTTCCTCTCGAATCTGTATGTGAGAACGAATTATACGTATCCTGGGGCTCTGGGAGGGACTCAGCCTTCATTTATCGGAGTTCCCACCACTGCCCTCTTTATTTACTTCGGGCCGGGCCGCATCAGCCCCACATGCACACTTGCTGCCCCCATATGATTTATTAAGAATCCTTATAATCTCACTTAATTAGGACCAAAATTAATCAATTAAGTTCAATTAATAAAGCCCATAATGAAAACTTACAAAGTCAGCTCTTCCCTTTCTCCTTTCATGTTCCTCAAGATGCCCCGACCTCGCTACCTTGGTTTCAATGGAAACCTGCCATTTGTATTTAGTTTTCCATCCAAGAGGGGTTTACTCCACCCAACCCAAACCAACCTAGTCAAGTGTCTACCTTTGATAGCGATTGCTTGAGAAGCAAAAGCCGCCGCACCATGGTCAGGAGTTTACTACTTTTCCGATTGAAACCAATGATACTAAGTATTAAAACTCATCATTCACCACATCCATATACACCAAAGGCAAGTATCAAACCTTTCCTCCAATCCATCTCCTCTCATTGCCGATTATTATGGAGATTGCTATCAATCCATCTCCCGAAATGGCATATTACTTGCCCCTGCTATGGTAGCATCTCCAGCCAGAATATCCCACGTTTTCCAATGCCAGACGCATTCTCTAAATAAATGGTCCGATGTTCTCCTCCATCACACAACAATGATACAAGGGTTGTCTGATATTTCGCTTTTACTCTTTCCATGTTAATCGGGTACCTTGCCATGATGTATGAGCCACATGAAGGTGCTAATCTTCCGAGGGATTTTAAGTTCCAAATAATCTTCCAAGAAGCATCCAAGTGTATATTCTGAGAGGGAGACTAGAGATTATAAGCTGATTTTATAGGAAATTACCATCAGGAGTGGACTCCAAAGAATACCTGTCTACCCCATCAATCAACACTCCTTACAAAGGCATCCCAACTTCAATAAGGCTCAGGGGGAGAAGTTCAAATGAGAAGGTCCCACTTCCATTATGTCTGATTGTGCCGCAAGCTTCCACGTTTGAGTGAATCACCTAAGCTTAGATCTCTTAAGGTAAGGTTGATGAGGGAGAGTCTTCCACCCATCCTCATTCCAAGAGAGTATTTTTGCCAATATAGATCTCTGGATTTAATATCGATTTTCGTAATATTTTCAAGGCCATAATACCTGGAGTAAATTGTACATTTATCAAAACAAGGAATACCATGAAATGAGAAATAAGGGAACAACCATTTCTCCATAAAAGAACAAAAATCTTGGGACTCACTAGAATAATGCCAAAGCTAAGCTACGGCTTGTAAAGCCTGTGGAACTCGGTACACCAAGTGCCAAGGGAAACCACTTTAGAATCGAGAAACCAACTTTCTAGTTGAGCTCAACAACCTATTTGAAAGCCTATAATCAAACTTAGTGAGATGATCATGTTGGCTGAACTTGCTCTATTAGGGGATACACACAAAAACCAAGACAATAGCAAGTGAGTCAGGTTATACACTAAGAAAGTCTCTGCAAGTGGAGGGATCATAATGATCCGTTTATACCCTAATTTTTGCCTTGCTAAGCCTACTCCTTGTTGATAGAAATTTCCTAGACATGTACTAACAAGTTACCTACTGCCTTGGGTTATGATACAACTTTTAGAAGGTTTTTAAGTAATTGTAAGGATTTATAGAATTTGGCGAAACAAAAACAAAAACAAACTAGGAAAAATCGGGGTAAGATGAACTTATATGTTGATATTGAGGCGTAACGACCGGCCCTAAAATGGATTCGCCCTCCTCCGGTTTGTAACCTTGGTGCAGTAGGGACTCGACGCTCTATCTCCAAGATTCAACAACAAAATCTCACCTCGAGTGCACTCCCTTAGTAAAATAAAGTGCAACTTGTATACCAAAATATTCCTCCAAGAAATGTGCCCCGTATGAAAGCACTTGAAAAATTAGAGAGAGGGCTTAGCAGCACTTGAGAGAGAGGAGTGTTTGAAAGCATTTGAAAAGAAGAGAGTTGTCAAGCACTCGAGCAAGAGAGAAGAGAGCTCAAGGTAAGAGGTGTGTAGGATAAAGGAGGAGGGGCACTACGACCAATTAAACTGATATTTCTGTAAATGTTTGAATTAAATTAATTTATTAAATAAATAAAACCTAAAGATCCTAATGATTTGGATTATATATATATATATATATATATATATATATATATATATATATATATATATATATATATATATAAAGTCAAGAATTCAAATTTATTATTGCAAAAATGATTCTTGTTTGAAATAATATTGATATAAATAAAAAAATTAATTAATTTCTTGTTTCAGTTACTATGGATTATAAATAAAAAAATTAATTAAGGAAAAACATTAAGTCTCCATAAGGAATCCTGTTAGAGGCAATTTGAAAACAGAATTAAATTCCTTTTAACTTGGTTATAAAATTTGATTAAGTAAATGATTCAAATATTATTTTATTTAAAAGGTTAGTATTCATGAGAAATAATAGGATGTTTATTTTAGATTTTAAAAAATAAACTTCAAAATACTAAATAGATCTATAATAGGATGATAAGGCCAAGTCAAATTAGTTACAAATTAATTAATTCTTTCTACTTTTCTGGATCACACCTATAGTCTCCAACAGGATCAAATAGCCAGCATCATGGAAAGTACAACCAAAAAATTAATTTTCAGGCACCCATCCAGTACAAAACTATGGTCTTCAGGAATTTGAACAAAACAAACTTAGTCGTCCCATAAATTCAGTTTGATCACGAATACAACCATAAAACAGACTTAAAACCCTAATATAAAACAAACTTAATCTGAAACACTGGAAAAAAAAAAAACTGATCATGTAATCAAGGCAGAAACTTCAACTTTAAAATATATTAAACCTCCTTAACCTTCATAGAAACTGTCTTTAAGAAGACATCTCTAGTTTCCAACTGTATTCCCTAAGGTAAGCAAAGCCTTACATCTTTGGTTTTATTGAAGATTAAATTTTTATTAGAATTATTAGAAAAAATATACACTTTAAAATGTTCAGATGCTTAAAAGACTAATGTTTAGTTCAAAATAAAATTTGATACAGTAAAGTCATTCAAAAGGATTTTTTTTTCCTTTTCTTACTTTTATTTCAATTTAATTGTATCTTAATCATCCTGTAAGATTTTGATTTTATGAAATTTAGACATCTCGTCCTCTTATCTTCTGGGAATGGATTACTAAATTTAAACGGACCATATTACTACAATCTATTTTATGGATCAAATTTTTGTTTGAATTAATGAAATTTTTATTTTAGCACTTCATTTAAGGCCAGTATTTTTGCTTGTATTAATTAAAATTTTATTTAGAGCTTGTTTCTGAATTGGTAGGCAAGAACTACTATATCTATATATAATACTTTGAATAAAACAAATAAAAATTCCTGAAATCTGCCTTCTCTATACATAATTATCTTATAAGCATGGATTAATATTTGTTTTTCTTTATTTCATTTCTGCAGAGTTCAAGAAGGTAGGGATGATTACTACTTACGCTATGCTCAAGAATCACGACCATCCTCTGCAGAAACTTGAGGGAGTCTTCCAAACACAGTTCGTGGGTTGAAATCCCTCAAAGGCCTTACTCTCGATTTCATGGCATAATTAGTTTCTCTTCCTTTTCCTTAAGGCTCCAATTGAATACCAGAGTGGATAAGTATTTAGAGAATGGGATGTGAAGTAACAATGAATTGGTATGAAGATGACAACTTGTAGGGATTTATTTTATTCTTCCATCATGTTTCTTTTGATGAAAATGAAATGCAAGACAAAAGGTGGTAATCATATATAAAAGCTCAAGTAAGCATGCAGTTTGGTAGGGAAGCTGAATTTTCTCACGCAAAAAAAGCTTCATTTATGTGTGGGAAGCACTCCATTTATAAAATATTTATTTGTTTTTATTTATAGATTCTTAAGTTACCACATCTTCCAAATAAAAAAAAAAAAAAATAGCACATCAAGCCCATGTGGTTTTCGAAAAGAGGAAAGAAAATAGGAAGAAAAAAAAAAACGAAGGAAAATGAAAATAAAGTTAAATCCCAATTTTTTTTGCTTCTTCAAACAAATTTTATTTATTTTAACTCATCAATATAAAGATTAAATAATTTAAGAATATATAAGTTTCCAAGTAATTTGTTGGGCATGCAACCACACCTACCACTTGTATGATACTGCTTTCTAAGCCTTAAACCCTACTATACCACTTGTCGGGAAACCTCATAGACCCTTCCATATCCACATAGGTATGATATTGTCCACTTTGAGCTAAGCCCTAGCTCATAGTTTTGTTTTTAAGTTTTTTCTCAAAAGGTCTTGTACGAATTTGATATTGTCCATGCTTATATATTATAACTCTTCCTATTTTTATCCGATGTGGGACTTTGGACGCACACCTAATATTATTTTATTTATATTTGGTTTTCTTTAAGGTTTTTCATTAAACAATCAAATATAAGAAAATTATTTTCTTAATATTTTTTTTCTTAAGATTTTTGTAGAATCCAACACACTACCTAAATAAACTCATTTTCAAGAGGGCGGAGGTGAATTGGGAAGCCCTTGGAAGGAATGGGTGATGGATTGTGTTTACCTTTCACTAGGATCTACTTTCTCCCATTTGAATCTTGTCACCACATTATGTATGTATGCAAGTACTTGAGCTCGAGCATATTCCCTTCCAGGACACATCCGAGGCCCTCCCCCAAAAGGCACAAAAGTGAATGGTTGAGGCCCTTTTCCTTCAAACCTTGAGGGATCGAATTTATCGGGATTAGGGAAATACTTGGACTTCGTGAGTTGTATTTATATCTAATGCATCTAAGACAATTTTTCATTAAGTTTGGTGACTATATAGCACGCAATTTAATTTTTCAAAACATTTTGGGTATGTTTGGTTCCTAGAAAATATTAGAGAAAGAAAAATTGAAAAGAAAAATGGAAGAAAATAAAAAGGCAAGGAGAGAAATATGAAATTTTTTATTTATTTTTTGGCTATCCATGAAAAATTTAGAGAAAAGAATAAGGAACTTGTTATATATTTTTCCCTTTGAATACTTTAATAAAATTTTCTTTTTTTATTTCTTATTTTATTAGAAACATAAAATATAAAATACATATATTAGAGTCAAAATATTAGATAGATATAGTGTAAAAGAATCTTTTTCCTTTCCATTCTCTCTATTTTCCCTATTAATTGTTAAGAAAAATATTACCATATTTTCTTATTATTTTAAAAGTTTTTCTTTGATATTCATTATGTCATGTGTAAACTATGGAAAATGTTTCTTCACAATATTTATTTTCCTTTCTAAATAATTCCCAACAACCAAACATAACCTTTGGGACATACCTTCCATCCCTTGGAATTGTAAAACCTGCATAAGTAGTCAGTGATGGCTTCTCTGAAAGTTCCTTGAACAGGGATTAAACATTGTTTCATTTGCCAATCCCAAGTGTATTTCATCTTTGAATGTCATCCCACTTCAGAAACCTTCCGGGCCTTTGCTTTTGCGATCTCCATTTGCTCTATTGGAATAAAAAGAAACTGAATCTTTAAATTTAATTTGTTCTATTTATGAACAAATCCTGATACAATAGTTTTAATGGATAAAGATGAGGCTATTAAAAAATTATGTTTAAATTTTAAAATTTTTTGATCAAGGAATCAATATATTCACCGAGCTACCCCATGATCAACGCCATGCAAGACAAAGGAAAAGACAAACAAACACTTAAAAATATTGTTAAATGACAAAATATAGGTTGTTTGCTAAGTATTAAAAACATTTGTTTAATAAAAAAAAAAATTAGTTTGTAAGGACTTACTTGATAATGTTTTCGAAGAAAAACTTCCATCATAAAAAGCATTTTTTTTCATGAATTTTTGAAAAAAATTTAGATTGTGTTTGTTTCTTGAAGTAATAAGGAATGAAAAAATATTAAGAAAAAAAAATTTATGTGTTTATTATCCAATGAAAATTAAAAAAAAATCGAATAATATAAATAAAATTACTTAGAAATCTTATAGTATTCATAAATTTTTCATCTTTATATTAATAATTTAAAATAAATAAAAATGGGAAGCAATAAATAAAAATAACATGTTGAATTTAACTTTATTTTTATTTTTCTTTATTTATTTTTTCTTTCCACCTACTTTTCCTTTCTATTTTCTTTTTTCCACTTTTTCCGTCAAATTTTCCCAAACCACACATAGCCTTGAAGAACGCCAAAAATTGATGTGTTCCTTCTCAAAAGGATGGCACAAGATAAATGCCTTCGACTTATACTCCATATCCAATTTAAATTTCATTTTTTTCACTCCATAAAGGCCCACTTTAACGTCTTCGTAGCCATCCCCGTTATCACGTGCACCGCATATTACGATGAGCAAGCTGGGAGCCTATCCACGCGCCGCTCCATCTTAACAACGCGCTTTAACGCCGCTTGTCCTCGCGGGCATTGATAGAGTTACTAACTAACATCGGCGCAACTACACCAAAAAACTCCAATAATGCAAATCGACGTAGCGCCATAGCTTGGCACGTTTATGCACCTTATCTCTTCTCTAAAGAAACACTTGATTTGTGGCCTAAAAACACTTTCAGGCAACAATGCAAAATGGGTTGAAAAGAAAGGAGAAAAAGCCGGTTTTTTTGTGTTACCTTTCAAGACTTTGCTATAGACATCAGGGAACTCAGCCAGGTACTTGAGGATGAACGTGATGACAGAACTTGTGGTATGATGAGTCGCAAAAAGTAGGCAAATAACTTGAGTACTTATCTCCATTTCACTCTTTACATCACCATTTTCATCCAACGCTGAGAGCATGTGAGACAGCAGACTTGAGTTGATTCCTTCTTCTCCTCTACACCCATTTTCCGCTTTCTGATGATTTTTAGAAACTCTCGTGAATGAATTTGCTCTCGCTTTGAGAGCACGATTAAAAGCATCCGGGAATATCAATAGAACCGAAAGAAACTCCTTGTGTCAAAATCTTGAAAGGATGATAAATCATCTCTACATACCGAGGATCTTGGGCCATCTCATAAACAGCCTGCAGCCAAGAAGCAAGCCGTACTTCTTCGCCATCGGAAAAACCCTTTACCTCTCCATGAGGAGACCAATAAATTTCTCAGTGATCGCCTGCCATGGAGTCCATGACGGCTAAGTGTAATGCTGGGTATTTTGGCCTGAGAAATTGAGGTATAAAGGTAGGGGGTTTGAAATTACTCCCTGCTAAAGTTTCGTTTAGCCAGATGGGAAACACAAAATCTTCTTCATCTGAACACTGCCACCATGATACTACGAGTTTGTCCCTTGGAGAACAGAAACTTGTTTCCCAAGCCCTGCAGATGGCTACAGCCATGTTGGCTTCCCCAATACAGGGTCTTGAATACTTGAGGGGAGTATTTATTCATTCTGTCTCCTCGCCGAATTTTGTGGATTCCCCTTGACATGCCAAAGCAAACTCCATTGTTTCTCTGATGACTGGTCGTCCCAAGGTACCAGGGAAGCTTTGGGGTTGGAGGATTTACGGCTATAAATGATAAGGAAGAGTATTGGAAGCGATACAGAGAAGAGGATAAGGTGAAGTAGAGAGGAAAAGAAGAGATCCATGTCTGTTATTCAATTGATCAAAAATGGACGAAAGGAGGAGAGGTTGAAGATGGAAAACCTCAAGCCAACTTCTGGGCTATATGTAGGCTAGTGGAAGACAGGAAGGGATCCCAAATGCCTGTGGAAAACAACCGCTTAATTCATAACTCATTTTTAGAAAAAGTTTTTCAGAAAAAAAAAAAAAAAACTTAACGTCTGTTTGTTTACTGTTTTTAAAAATTATTTTTTGTTCTTAAAAACAAGAAGAATAAGAAACATACAGTAAGTATTTTGGTTCCTAGTTTTCTTTATTCTAAAAAACAAATAGAACACAAAAAACACATAATTCAGATAATAATAATTTTCAGAAATTTTAATGATATTCTATATATTTTCAAAAACTGCACTTAAAGAATGATTTTAAAAATAGTAACCAAGACAGGCCCTTAGTATTTTAAAAAAAGGAGGTTGCCATTTAAGGTATAAAATTGAAATATGGCATGAGTACTTTTCACAGTGGCTATGATGTTTCCAGATGATATGATCCTCAACTTAGAAAAGGAATGACCTGAAGTGAAATGGACGCAGCACAAGAGAAATGCCGGGCTGCATTTTGAATAAAAACATATTTTGCTGCCTTTGCAAGTGGTGATGAAATGATGATTATCTGAGTACAGTACACACCGGGGAAGGAGCCTTCAATGAAATTAATGCGTAGTGTACGCCAAAATAGCATCTTTTGGGGATTTGATTCACTTGTAAAAAAACTATAAAGTAAACATCCATTCTCCCAAAGCAATAAATCAAAGCATGTGATTGTTTTTCTTTTTTTTAGGCTTCCCAACACGCAAGCATGTGATTTGTTCTTTTTCTTTTCTTCTATAATTTCTATACCACTCATACTCGTGATTCCAAAGCATTAAACTAAAATTTCTTTACACATCCCTATTTTAAAAATATTGTTGTTTTGTTTACAAGTTCAAATTATATATATAACATTTCAACATGAAAAGGTGAATTATATTTTAAAATAAAGAACAAATTGAATCATATCATAGAATTTTGAGTGGCATCTAAGTGACTCAAGTTATATTAGTTGAGGCAAACAAATATTTAAACTCTTAACAATATTCATTATTTGTTTATACAACAAATTGTAATTTTAATTTAAATGTTCCCCGTTTTATCATATGTAAGCAAATAAGAGTCATCGTTTCACCATGGTAAAAAGTAATAACAGAGAGCAGGGGTGGTATTCCAAAACAATATAAGGAGGGACCCACCCAAAAAATTCAAAAGCACCTTCATTTTCCGGAATATGCGTTTTGCTCAAAATGATAAAAAAAGTAAGTAGTAAGCACATGGGTTTGCTTTTAAAATAATATAATCAAGTCTTGTAGCTGTAGCACCTCTGGGAGCCAAACCCCCTGCAGTTATATGTTGCGTGGGAATAATTGGTAACCATCTGGTTAAGTAGAATCATGGAATCTCTAGCATTGCAGAGTAATAGTTTCCTAGTCCACGGGCGAAGTGAGCTGTGGTCGGTGCGTCCTGCGAGTTGTATCGAGATATGATCCTTTCGTTGATTATTTCATGCTTGAAGAACTCATCACCATCTTGAAAAAGGGTATGAAACATCTTCTTTTATTGCTGCATGAGGGTGGAATGTGATGATCTACATGAATAAGCAACTGAACTAATCAGGTGAAGTTGTCCTTGATAAGTTTTGTTTTTTACTAGGAGGAAGTAGTGGGTTGGGTGGCTGGGGGTTGTGAGGAGAACACCAATTTGTGTATAATTTTGCGCATGATAGATTGCCTTTGAGATTTGGAAGTGTAAGTGTCTAGAGGCCAGCTATAATAATGGTTGCTTAGTTTAACAGCATAGTATTACGAATTAGATATAATTTGCCTTTGATGATTAGACATCAATCTTGAAAAGTTTGGACAGAATAATCCTTTGCAGCAATAATTCTCTTTTTTTTTCTCTCCTTGGATCAGCAGTAACTATGGTAGTGCTCCTCAAAAAGAGATGTTATGCCTTAAACACCACTCTGGCCCAGTGTGCACATGAAAGTCTGAAACCCCAAGCAACCTCCACGATCCCTCCCACAGTCCTACTCATAAATCTTGTTTGTTATTCTTGGTCAGATTAGCAATAGTCAATATCTTCCCAAGCTTTACATCATCCAATAATATATGCTGCCCACACTTTATCGATTAAGCTGTACTCGTTGCACTTCATCCCAACTTTCCATCTTTCACTTGATTAATTAATTATCATTATTATTAAGATTATATATATATATATCTTAATAATAAGCCCAAAATCAAAATCTATCCATTCAACTCAAGCTGCAAGCCATAACTCAATTTATGCATTTACCTAAACTTAACAATGGGTTGTTACATTTTTTAATATCTCAAAATTTTAAAAATAATTTTTAAAACTTATTATGGTTTAAATTGTAGGTATTAAAAATAGGAATTATTATAATTTTCAATAACTTAATTTTCCATTTTCTAATATGAGACAAAGAATTGTATGTCACACAAACTCTTAGTGGATTCTCAACATGAAGAAAAGCAACCAATCTTTGTAAGTCATTAAATTAATTTGAAAGTGATAAAGTGCATAAATGTCTTTCTGCGACTTACGCTCTCATTTCTGCCTTAATTTTGGTCCCTAAATACCTCGATGTTTATTTCCGCAATCATCCATGCCTATCCATTAAAAAAAAAAAAGCTCACAAAGTTGGAAACTCTAACACATGAGGTGTTTAATAGATGTATGTCTTAACTCGTGGATTTTCTAATAAAGAAGTGATGACTGAATACAAAAAAGTGAAATAAATGTGATTTCGAGATCTAAAAAGAAACTTTAGAACATTTGTTTTTGTTTTATTTTTTTAATCAATTCTATCTTGATATATGTTGGCCCAAGGGTACTCTTAGTTGAGTTTTTTGATGATAACAAACCAAAGTATTTATCACTAATGGTTAAAGCTGAAATGAAGGATAGGTTGAAAGTGACTGCCATCAAATGAAGATATTACAAGCTAAAGATAAGAATGATATATTTGATCAAGCTCTTGGGAAGTGAAGCCTACTCAAAATCAGCGACCAAGATTATAAAGTAACTGACTCAAGCCCGCTAATCATGGTATATCTTTGTTAACTTAGAATTTATGTAAGATGAATGCAATGACTGCACTTTAGGATATATCATCATTTATATGCATCAATTACAAACTCTGGCTTTCAACCATAAAATTGTATTATTCTTTGAAAACTCGAGTTCAAGTAATAAAACCTTCACTTTAAAATCCTTAAATGATTACCGAAACATCTAAGGTTAGAAGTGTTTTAAAATGAAAACATATGAATTTTAGCATTTAGATTAATCGTTGAGAGTTCAAGGTTTACCACCGACCGGCTGGGGTCGACACGTGGTAGATCGGTCGTCATCCCATTGTGGTATATCGATGCAAACAGACCGCTCGTGCCCATAGCTGAAACGGCCAATCAAGTTAGAACTGGAAGAGTGGTGAACGGATCGATCTAGTAGCCCTTGAACTAGCTCATGAAACTACAACTAATTGGAACCTAATGAGGTGAAACTCGACGGCTGGATGCAACTGGAAGCTCATCAAAAGACAAGAATAGGAAACGTAGACTGTCAGGTGAAACGATCGATCAAATGTAGTGGAAACAAATTTGACCAATTGAGTGTAAACGATCGACCTAACGCTTAGAAAATAAAGATCCAAGTGCAATCAGAGGAAACCCGGCCAATCGACATCCAATCTACGATTTCAACTACTATAAAACAAGAATATTCAAATATACAACAACTAGTTTACATGCGGAAAATGTTTGATCGGACATAAATTTTAACATTATCATCGAAGTTCCCACTATAACAGAAAGTATGAGGGATCATACTTAAAAATGACAAAAGAGACTTATTGTATATTCTCTCAACCATATTTTCTCTTGATACTAATTCTCAAAGTGAGATCTGGGCACTAATTACATATGCATAGATATAGAGCACTTGTATTGATCAAAAGCTTGAGTTGTATTTGAAATATCTCGAGAGCTCGAAAGTGTCTCATTATGCTTATGAGAAACCAAGCTCAGATAGTCAAGGAATTGTAGAAGAGGCCCATCGAGCCAAAACCAAGTGTAAAGTGAAGCTCAGATTGGATCTTGGAACTCTTCATGTGTAGCTTGAAGGAATTGTGAGCGCCCATTGAAGCAAAAATTCATGTTAAAGGAAAACTCTGCTAGAGTTGAACCTCCTTCAAGTGTGTAGTAAAGGATTTAAGTGCCCATTGTAGCCATAATCCAAGTGTAAAAAGCAAGCTTAGGTTGGAGCTCGCTACTAGTGAAACTCCTCACTCAATAGCTGTCAGAGAAGAAGTGATGTAGGTAAAGGCGCAGCTAACCACTATAAATCCGAAGCTTTTCTTTTCTTATCCCCTATCTCTTTATTTATCATATTGTATTAAGCGAACATTTATTGTTATCAGGCAAAAAGTTTTGAGAAACCACCCAAATTTCTTCCTCGTTAGGTGTTGTTAAGTTATATTGAACTTTCAATAACTAATCATGATTTAAGATTATCATATTTAATGAGAATATTGTTTGAAATGTAATTTACTACCTTTGCTTAACTTTAGTCTCTTAGTTAGATCTTATGATTTTTCCTTAAAAGTTTATAAACCTTAAAATACCATATTTCATTAACTCATGTTAGAGTATGATATATATTAATTATTTTTAATCTCACTCAAAAAGTTTCCCACGTAAATGATAGAGTAATTTTTAAGGTTTTTTTTTTTTTTTAGGATTTGTGGTGGTAGTAGAATCAACATTTCCTTCTTTTAGTGATTTTTAAGCTATCGAAGGATCAAGGATCGCTATTATCGTCTTCTCTCTCAAAACCTAAGTGCTTATTCCAATGGTGCTTTGAAATTTTGAACTGAATGTAAGACATGTGAGTGCGTAGATAGAAAAAGATCAAAAGGTTTTTCCTATTTCTACTGCGTAGAGCCGTCCGAGGTCAGGAACTGCACGATTGGGCGTGGAGAAGCATCGGCGAATCATCGATAAATGCAAACTTTATGAGTAAGAAGAAAATGAGGAGGGAAGGCTCCTCAAGGAAAGCCGGTCAATTGAGTGGATTTCTGCAGGATGGGTAATCTCACATTTTTTCCCTTTCCAATTTTCTCGCATTATTTTCGTTGTTGTCAAATAAATAAAATATTTATGATTCCATATATAAATCAATCAAAATCCCCAAGTTTAGGTAGTAGACATTAATATGTTTAATTTCCTAGAGCAAATCACACAAGTTTTGAATTGTTAAAATTTTTAAGATTACAAATTCTTCCTTTAATTATACCATTTTAAATCCATAATTTCTATCAATAAATCGTAGTTTGTCAATATATATATATATATATATATATATATATATATATATATATATAGAGAGAGAGAGAGAGAGAGAGAGAGAGAGAGAGAGAGAGAGAGAGCAGAGAGGGGGAGAGAAAGTAGGGTCTCAAAGAGTCGATGAGTTGCCCGACCCAAAGAAATGAGGCTCAAGGGCCTATCTTAGTCCAGGCTAATAGGCCCGTTGATTGGTCGACGAGTAGGGCTAGGTAGGGCTTTGCATATTCTTAAGGCCCGATGCCCAACCCATGGGCCTTCTAATAGGCGAGCTTAACAGGCCAAGGATGGGCGAGCCTGGCTCGCCCACGATGAGTAGGTGCAAGAATTCAAACCAATTTTTTTTATTTTAACTCCTTCATCTAGCTTAAAATTTAATGCATCAACTAAATTATACCTTTATTTGACTTATATAATAACCTTTTAATAACATATATATTATAAATAGAGTTACATAATGTAGTTTAAAAAAATTAACATAGGATAAGGGTGAGTCTATCGTTAAGGGCGATGGCGTAGCTCTAAGGGCCCAATGCATCGAGATGGTCCATCGGGCGGGCTGAGTCTAAAATGAAGCCCATGGCCCAGTCCTTCTAGAAACGAGCTTGGGCCAGACTTTACTTGATTAGGTCGGGTCGAGCTTAAAGCGGGCCGCGGGCTTCGGGCTTTTTGAAGACCCTTAAGAGAAATTTGAGAAAAAAAAAGAGATAAAGAAGTTGAGAGAATTTAATATGAGTAATGATGGTCGATAAACACTATTATTTACATGGTCACTTACTACACATCAAAGAACTTTTCCTTTATAAATAATTTTTTTTATTTTTATTTTTGACGATTAAGCACTTTGTTATAATGTAGTAAACTATCCTAGGGCTCTAGAAACTAGGACCCATCCCTGAATTTCCTGTCTTTTTAAACTTTGGATGCTCTACCAACTGAGCTAGACATGTGGATTTATGTAACAATTATTAACAACCTAAATATAAATATTTTAAAACATAAAATTTACTTTTTCGCAAAATAAAAAATGAAAGTCCAATAGGCATTGATGACGATCATAATTGATGCTATAATTTATAAAAGCATTGTGAAGTTATGGATCTTTAGTGAAAAATTGGTAGATTGGCGCTAGCCAAATTAGTATTTGTCTAGATAGTAAAAACTCTAATCATAATGGGTAATGATGGTTTAGAAAGTTCAACTTTAGTTTAGACTTTTGGGAGCAATTGAGATATAATTAATTTTGTTTAAACCAAAGATAAAAATATCGATAAAGCGTAAATTATTCAAAATTTAATATATATATATATATATATATATATATATGTGTGTGTGTGTGTGTGTGTGTGTGTGTGTGTGTGTGTATGTGTGTGTTAAAGTTATTTAATGTAAGTATACTGAATAATAATATTTATTTTAAAAAAAATTATCTTAAATTATTTTAATAGATTTATATTCATTTATTATAAAATTAAAATTTTTTTATCAAAACATGTTTTATCATATTTAATATAAAAATTAAATTATTTTTATAATTTATATAAAATATTTGGTTTAATTATAGTGGCAATATATATACTATATCTAACCAAAATTTTTATTTATAAAATATTATTACTTTTTAATTATTTAATTTTAATTAATGTAGTTTTAAGTATTTATAAATATTAAAACATTAATACGAAAAATAATTAAAATAGTGAAAGTAATTTGAAGAAAATTATTAATGAAAAGAAATGAAATATTTAATATTGGAAATTATTTCATTTAGATAAATTTATTTTATGTGTAATATGATATTTATATTTAAATTTACTTATTATATAAATGATATGAAATAGACTATAAGAAATTTCATTAATTAGAGCAATGGTATGTTAGTAAGAATTATTCGCACTTATTGTAATTGTTTGTTCGTCGGACTCTAATATATGAAAATCGTATCTCACTATATTCGATCGATAATGATTATATTCAGAATAGATATTTTGATAACGATAACGGTGACAATCATAATTTATTCATTTTGTGTTATATGATTCTGATTTTCATTTCATACATCTCATTTGAGATTAATTTTGTTGCTGAATGAAACTAAACATTCTGCCATACTTTCCATTTACTTCATCTTTGTTTCTCTAACGACTTATTCTAATTGAGGGCATGTTTTATTTTACTTTGGAATGGACAGATCTGAGTCAAAGTTTATTGAAGAAATTCTTGGTGAGATTAGAAGATTCACTACAAGAAATTTGGTTTTTGTACAAGCTTATGACTGTTCCAAACTAGTCATTGATTCTAATTTTCTACGATGAAGTTTGACAAGTGGTCGCTAATTTTAATAGATAGCCTATTTAAATATTTTATTTATTTACGACTAATAATTTTATTTATTGCTACCAATGTTTGGTTGTAGATAATATATCTTGCGGCCAGTTATTTGTTGATTGTAAAATGTAATATTATTTATGATAAATCTTATATTGGTTGTAGAAAATGCTACAATCTGTGAAGACTAGTAATTTTAGTTGCAAAGTATCTTATAATATGCGACCACCTTATTGATTGGTCATAGACGAATATATTATTCAGGTTAGACTACTGGTTTCGGGCTCAATCCATATCTCGCCCACATGCATGTTAATTCCTATTTGAATACCCTTGATGGGATAGGGATAAGTCCCTTATTCAAATAGGACTATAATCTTTATCGTCGTTATGATAGGATGAGTCCCACATATTAATGTAAAGTCTTTATCATATAGGTATTATCCAACATACTGCACGTACTATTCTTCCTTCGATCACTCTCTCTCACTAGAACTCTCTCTTGGGAAATCACTATCGTTGCCCCTTGGACGTGGGTTTGTGGATTGATTGGGGATAGCGCATTGTGGCTATACTCTACACTGCGAGAACTAAGGAACGTGCACAGAGGCTCGTAACAACAGGACGTTGGCATCCGTCATTGGGTTTATTATGCGTTAAGGTTAGTGACCTTCTTGACCTATATATATATACTGAATGCATTTCTTATATGTTATGTATGAATACTTGCACACATCGTATAGTGGTATTAGAGCGTTGTGAGGCCTGTTTGTTCGCCTATTAATTTATGATTCACTTTTTCTCTCTTTAGGGTCCAATTTTTGGTCCCCAAAAAAAAAAAAAGAGTGTATTTTTTCAAACATAATGACATGGATGTGTTCTTATATGTATGAGGATCTTCCACGTCAAATTTGAACCAATTTGGACGTACAGATTGAGAGAAAACGCAAACCTTAGTTGTGTTCCGAGGCATTTTCGCCTTCTTTATGCCATTTTTTGGATGCATAAACTAAGATAATAAAATGTGTAATTTATATATTATGAAACTACGTCACACAAGCTTCGTAACGGTATCTCAAAGGCGTCAAACGGACATCTGTAGCTCCGGATATAGCCTTACAAAGTTCACATCGCGATGTGGGTGCGCCGGTTAAAAACGATCGTTCGGGGAACGATGAACTGCATCGGATGACGCCATGTCATGCCGCGATGACGCGGATAAAGGTTGACCGCCAATGGGTCAGTCAATGGGTTGGCTCGATGACGCCCTCGCGGACGCTATTATGTGACTTGGCACGGCGACACGGAACTCACGACATGACGAAGGACGTGGCGCTACGAGAGCCGACTAGCCAAAGTTTGACTGTGACGCCCACTCTCGCTCGCATGGGAGCATGAGGCTTATTCCGACTCCAATTTGATCCCCGCTTTTTTTTCAAGATCAAAATTTAATTTCCTATTTTTTTAGGTATTTTAAAAAAAATTACAAAATTATTTATTTACTTTTTTGATTAGAAATACTTCTCAGAAAAAGCTATTTGAGCAAGGAGATTTATCAGTTTATCCAAAAATTTTAAATTTTTTGTGCAGTGTTTTTGGATTATTCGGGACTGCTCTAAGGTGAGGTGTTGAAAAGTGGTTTGTTTGGGTAGCTTTTCATACTAATACCTTAATATGAGTTTAAAGGTAAAATGAAAATTTCCGCTTTTATTTATTTTAATTTTGAAAAAATTCTTAAAACCCTTTTATTGCATTTTTATGTATCTCTTGGAGTATGTGTGACCAATGGGAGGCTTCAGGCAATGTAATTTCTATAGGAAAATGTTTTCAAAATCAATTAATTAAATATTTGGCTTTATTTCTTGGAAATATCAAGTAAATTATGCTTGACACCAATATTTAATTCATCTCGCCATGGTTTATGAGACCTTTTTCTACACTCCTACATGAGTTGGAGTGTATATCCTATCCATCAAATACCATCTCAGATGTTTATGTTAGCATATTAGTTTAGTGGGTGTGATAGAATTCTTGTATTGATTACTTTTATGAGCTTATGTTTGTTTGATTTTGTTTGATAAAACAAGTTCTCTTACATAGTTCGTGGCGTGACATCCTTATTTATTTATGATTTATGTAGATCATTTGTAATAGGTTTTCTTATGGGATGTAGTTTTATGAATTTGTAATTTATATTATGGATATCCTTTGTAAAAGGATGTGTTTGCGTGTCGCCTACTATGTTCATAAACTTTTTTTAGCATAGGCTCAGTGAGATATCCATTTGGTAACCTTAGTGGGTCCCTGTGTTTAATTTCTATATCTTATGGATGTGGATGTCATTAATTTCATGAGAAATTTTGTTCAGAAGATAATTTGTAAGTATATTCCCAACATACCTAATCGAGACGACAGAGCTATGCGATTTTTTGATCCCGATGAGTGTGGAAGGGATAATAATTATAAATTAAATCAACAAGATAAAAGAATATGCGACATTATTAATGTAAACTCGGGCATTATCAATGTAGCTATGACAACTAAAATCATGTCACCGAATCCTTAACTAAGCCGATAAGCCACTGGGTACAAACTACTTATATGGCGAAAGATGGAATTCTTCTCGACCGAACATGACATTTGCACTTATTTGACCACTGTGATGGTGGCACCTATTAAGGGTACGGGCACTCAGGCCTAATACCATCATGACCTTGAGACTTTTAAAGCTTGGACCAAGAAGGATCGTCGTACTCGCTATATTATGTTGAATAGCATGCACGACAACCTCATAAATGAGTTTAAGAACTTTCCTACTGCTATGGCCATGTGGGAACAATTGAAGTTCACTTTTGGCGGCACCTCAATCACCATGCTTAGGAGCTTGGTTATGAAATTTGAGGGGCATCGTAAGGACCCCAAGGCTTCAATTGACTGAAAGATCTTGTGTGGGATGTCCAAAGATGATTCGAGATCCAACGTCATGGCATATCCTTACTCGATGAACAAGTCCAGTCGGCATCGTGCCAATTCCCACATTCATGGCTACACATGAAGCGCATCCCTCACCTACAATGAGAACATAAATTTTAAAGATATATCTCACATGTGGAACTCTGAGGCTGACGATTGCGGGCGAACCGCATTGCTCAAGCCTCTCACCGCTTCACCCGCGTGAAGACTAGTGGGTTTAAGCGCAAGAAGGGAGATAATGGTGCACCTAAACAGGGAAATAATAGTGGAGAAGGCACCAAGAGTGCGCCAAAAAAGAATGCCAAGCACCGTAGAGGCAAAAAGCGTGGAACAAACAAAGTCAAATGCTTTAATCACCGTGAAGAAGGCACTTCGCTCGCGGATTGCATCGAGCTGCGTATTGGGTGTAAAATCTACTCACTTTTAGTAACATACATGTATGTTCACATGGTTTAGTTGCTCATTCTCTCCTTGATCGGATTGTAGACATAAGAGAAAACCAAACATGAAGCCCGACCGGTGAAGCTGTGAGATTATCGCTTTGTTCCTGTGAGGCACCTACAAAGTGTTCGTAAATGGTACTAGTGAAGATGCTATCGAGTTGGTCTGCACTAACTTCACTTGCACTCTGGTCGCACTCTAGTTCTTCATGACGACTCCATGCTCCGAACTAACACAACTGCTATCGCCATCGCTTTTGATTAGTTTTGGTTTTCTTTGAATTTTCAAATAATGGTTTGGTTATATTTGTGAGGGAATTTTATATGATATGATAATTTATGGATGGTTTTATTAAATTAGGATTTAAATGTTTTCTCTCATTCATTTGTTAATTCTGCTTCATCATATGTGATTGGTAGTAATAACATTGATTCTGCAACTTGGCATGCTAAGTTGGTTCACATAGGAAGGGATAGGATGACTCGATTGGATAGAGAAGGCCTTTTAGGCTCACTCACCAAAGCCAACCTACAATTATGTGAACCATGTCTAGTAGGAAAATCTTGTAGAAAACCTTTTGGAACGACAAAAAGAGTTGCTCAACCTATTAATCTTGTCCATTCAGACATTTGCGACCAATGAATAAAAAGGCACGCTACGGGCCTCTTATTTTCTCACATTATCGATGACTATTCACATACTGCTATGTCTATTCATATTCATCGCCATGAAGCATTGGATTGCTTCCAAGCGCGTGGCAGAAGTTGAGAACAGCATGAAAAAAGGCTTAAAACCTTTTAGGGACTGACATGACGGCCAGTATTTTTTCTGATCAATTCAAGGAATTCTATGAGGAAAAAGGGATCCTAAGACATCTCACTATCCCTTACACCCCGAAACAAAATGGTGTCATAGAGAAGGAATATGACTTTTCTAGATATGACTAGATCGATGATGGCGCAGCCAACCTCCCTATATCTTTTATGGATGTTTTCTCGACCGCTTACATCTTGAATAGAGTACCTTCACAGCTCTGCTTCCTCAACCCCTATGAGTCGTGGGTACGGCAAAAGCCCACCTGGAGCATTTGAGCCCATGGGGATCAGTAGGGTATGTTCACAATGCTAACCATAAGTATGGAAAGCTGGGCCCTAGAGCTAGAAAGCATACTTTCATAAGGTATCCTGAAGGCTCGAAGGGCAATGTGATGTTTGGTGAACACCCTAATGGGGGAAAGACTGAAGTGGATTCGCGCGATGTTGATTTCATTGAGAATGATTTCCCTAGCATAGGTGATGTCAATGAGAGTTTAGACCTCTATGAGTTGGAGGAACTGAGTGGCATACTACTATCTTCAAGCGAGGGTGGGGAATTAGTTCCTAAGATCTAGAGATAGCGGGAGTCATTCTTAGCCCAAAGGGAGGTTCCATTGTGAGCTATTCAACCTTCGAGTCGTGGCCGTAGTAATAGAGGTAACATTCCTCGTCATCACTTTGAGATTGAGGGGGATGCTTTACTTTGTACTGCTAATGAGCCTTCTTATAAAGAGGCGCTCTCTTCACCTGCTAAGGGAGAATGGATGGTTGCAATGAAGGATGAATCAGCCACATGGACAAGAACTGCACGGAGTCGTGTGCAGGATCTCCCACCGGCTGCAAAGCTATCGGAAACAAATGGGTTTCAAAGTTGGGCATAAGGCGTATGGGTCAATTGACAAGTACAAAGCACGTCTTGTGGTGAAGGGGTTTACCCAACAAGAGGGTATAGATTATGATGAGACATTTTCCCCTATTGTCAGGGTTGCCTCTATTCACCTTATCCTTTCTATTATTGCTTTACTGGATTTAGAACTATATCAGATGGATGTTAAGACAACATTCCTCAATGGAGAGCTAGATGAAGAGATCTACATGACTCAACCTATGGGTTTTTGAAGTCAAGGGACAAGAGCACAAAGTGTGCAAGCTCAAACTTTCCATTTATGGACTCAAATAGTCATCTAGACAATGGTACTTCAGATTTCATGACTTGATTATCTCTCACGGTTTTGAGATGATTGAAGAGGACCATTATGTGTATCTGAAGCGTTCAAAGAAGAGTGCTCTCATCCTATCTTTATGTGTTGACAACATCCTTATAGCAGGAAATGATATGGACTCTATTTTCGCCACTAAGAAGTGGTTGTCCTCTATTTTCGAAATGAAGGACATGGGTGAAGCGTATTTTGTGCTCAGGATTGAGATTGTTAGAGACCGTTCTAAGAAGCTTCTTGGTTTGTCTCAAGAGTTTTACATAAAGAAGATTCTTGAACGATTTTGCATGGAGAATTCCAAACCCATTGACACCCCTGTTGAGAAGGGGAGTGCTTTGTGCTTGGACCAGTGTCCTAAAACAAATGAGGAAAAGAAACGCATGTCTACAGTGCCATATGCTGAGGCGATTGGAAAATCTTATGTATGCCATATTATGCACAACGCCGAACATATGCTTTATAGTTGGCATGGTGAGCCATTACCAAAGTAACCCAAGACTCTTCCTTGTGTTTCCATAGGGTGACTTCGAGGTCGGCGGATACAAAGGATGCTTGATCGGGTCGATAAAGATGAGCCGTTGAACCACACGTTATGCATTCATTCTCGAGGCGAAGGTATTCAAAAGAAGCAGACTTGTGTTTCCTTATCTACAATGGAGTTTGAGTATGTGGCCTATGCCACTGCAAGAAGTCACCGTCTAAGAGATTCGCACCGCCTATGCATTATACCACTCGAGGAGGTCAGAACATTATATTCGATAATATCGCAGCCCGAGTATGCAAAGGGATCCTAAGTATCACGGAAGTCTAAGCACATTGAAATCAAGTATCATTTCATTAGAGATACTAGTCGCGCTGGGTGAGGTGGTCAGAAACACATTTCTATCAAAGCATGGTGGTCGAATCTATCACTAAGCCTATCGGGATGAGATGGTTTTAGTCTCATGTCAAGATGGGATTATGAGGATGTGACACCTCTATGAGTTGTATTTGACATTATTAATAATAATTGACTATTGAGTTCTATTGTATTTTACTCTCAAAATAATTATTCTTGTGCGCATATTCTTAGTACATGTCAACAGGTAAGAATCTACCTACTCACATAGGTAATTCGCCTTGGCGCTTTAGTAGCGAGCAAGATGAGACTAAAGAATCTATGGCGCTCTGGAAGCGATCTAAGATTTTACTTGATAGTCACCTTAGTTATGACTAAGATGAGATTCTTTGAGAATCACCATGTGAATTCCTTTCCACAAATTGTGAAGCCCGAGAAAGCTAGGTGTGTCGGGCACTTCAAAGTGACTAGACATCTATCCGTATGGGTATAAATTTGATAAATGACATGTCATTTATATGAGTCAACACCATAACATACATATCATACTGTATGTGCTTAATGGTCGAATTAATAGTTAGAGTACCGATAATTCCTTCTCCACCAGTATGTGAGCCACTAAGATCGTAAGGGATCTAACTTATGTCCTTATGACCTAAGGCTCAATCATGAAGAGGATGCTTGATGTTGCTACTTTAGCATGCTTTCTATGGGCTATGATTGATATAGCCACATGGGGCATGTCTAAGAAAGCAATCAGGTTTAATTGAATTGACGTGAGTTCTTAAGGAAGATTAATTTACTAATACACCCTGTCATATGTTTGTAAGCTGGCCAGTGCTTATGTCGATTTCATATTCGATATGGGTTGATAAACACTTGATATATTGTAGGATTGAGTATTGCTCACTATGAGGGATTGAAAATACTTAATCTAGTGTTGATGAAATTATCAAGGACATATGTGAGTAGCCTTTTGGTGATGTATTTTTGTTAGTCTTGGTGGCGACTTAATAACTATACTCCCATTGTTGTTCGTTTCTTCTCACGATGTCGCACGACCCATTTCCTGTATGAAGAGATGAGTAAGTGAGTTAATTGAGATGTTTTGCCCATTGTGGGCGAGTGAGAGCTATTAGACTTTTGGGCTAGGCTTTGGCCCAATCCATATTCGCCCATTATGGGCAAGAGGTTAATTCCTATTTGAATACCCATTGGATGAGATAGGGATAAGTCCCTTATTCAAATAGGACTATTGTAATACCCGGGAAAAATTAGAAATTTCAAATATGGAAAAAAAATATTAATAAAAATAATTGTCATAATGGTTTAGGGAAGCCTAGAAAATTCTCTAGATCTCGAATGACGAAACAGACTGCGTTGTTAGATTCGTCTCGCGAAATCTAGTTAACCCGTCGAATTTCGTCGGATTCCGAGACAGTCGGAATTTCACATTTTTCAAGGCATCGGGTGTCGGGTGACACATTGTATGACATGTGGTGCACTTGTGTGAATGGCTCACATTGAGCCAAGTATCAAGTGGAGGAAATAGTTGGAAAGATAAAACAAGAAAAAAAAATAAAGGAAAAAAAATCAAAAAGAGAAAAAAAAAAAGGCAAAGTCGATCCACGCATCGAGAGCTACGCGTGGGTACCAAAATCTTGATTTCTTCAAACTCCACGAGGTAAGGAATTTTCCTACTAGGGTTATTTCTAGCCTAAAGGCCATTTAATGGCTTAAGGTTTTTCTTAGAGGCCGTAAATTTCAGTCCCAAATTTTTATGACTAGGTGTAGGAATTTTTAGAAATTTTCGAGATTATTTTCGGACAGTCCGGGCTAAATTTTTAGACTATTGACAACCGGGATAGGATTTTCGGATCTTTCACGCCTAGACTGTGTTGAGGTTTGCTTCGACTAGGGACTGATGTCTTCGGTTTTTGTGGTGTGTTTGTATCACAAAGAATTCTAAGGGATCAACCGTGAAGGGACCAAGAGGCGCCCTGTTTTATATGGGTCCGAGATTTGGGCCATTTTATGTGTATTGTTAGAAAATAAATAATATGCTGCTAGGTGTAAAATCATGTTAATATGTTCTTGCGTGATGTATTAACATAGAAATTGTGATGAATGAAAATTATATGTAGGAAATATAATTATCCGGAACTTATAAATGTTGCATGTAGCATGACATAGCATGAAATGACATGATTTCATTTCATATGCACGATCATTGCATGACATGGGTGTGTGTGCATATGGATATGGTCATCCATTAGTGTTGATGAAACGGGTAGCGAGTCAATTGACGATGTCCAATAAATGACTCATGGTTTAAATGATAAAGTGAAATATAATTAACGTGTGTTGGGCGGAGCAAGAAGGGGGCCATTAATCCCCTCAGGTGAAAAGCTTAGAACGTGGGCGTAAGCCGAAAAGTTCTGTGCCCAAAGAAGATATATAATGAACATGGTTAATACATAGACTTCTTAGTTAGTGGATAGGAGTCTGATTGGACTCTCAGGATTAGCGTTCATTGGCACTTGCATTGGGTAATAGTGAGCCAGAAGGGGCCCGGTATATGTGTTTCATTGATATCACTAATGACTCGCTTGTCACACTTGGCATAGGCGTGTGTGAGGAGCTCATGAGTGACTCCTGATACGGGCATGACATTCCATGCATGACATACGACATTCATGTAGACATTTTCACTTGGATGTGTATGGGTTAGTTTGATCATTGTATGAGCACTTAGGTGATGAGTAACCCTTATAGGAGATTATCACTAATGGGCTTTGCTTATCCCGTAGTGGGCCCCTTTCAAGTATTGTGTTAGGTGTAGGCAAGAACCCGCATTCGACTCGAGACATATGAAGAAAGCTCTGATGTGGCTTTGGACCATATTTCTCTTGTATATGTATATTGGGAACGATCATTTTGTATAAAAGTGTGCTAATTAAACTTGTAAACATATCACTACATAGTTGCATGTATAGTATATTGAAGGTATGGTTGAATGGGTAGAGTGGTCACTGTGACTCATGAATGACCCGGTGTGGTATATTGAGCCCGAATGGGTCATGTGATGTATTGTTATACAGATTGTATTTTGGATAGAGATTCTTGTACAGAGGAGACTCTGTCCAATTTTTTTGTTAAATTATGGATCCCGATAAATGGGACATGATGGTGTGGCATCGGGTTACCTGACACCCACTGGTTTCTGTAGGTTGACGGGTTGTCAACGAGACCCCCGTGATAGGGGTGTCACAACTATAATCCTTTATCAGTTCTGTTATGATAAGATGCGTCCCACATATATTAGAAAGTCCCTTATCATATAGGGTACTATCCAACACAACAGAACGTACGTTTCTTCCTCCTCTCACTCTCTCTCGTTAGAACTCTCTCTTGGGAAATCACCATCGTTGCCCATTGGACGTGGGTTTGTGGATTGATTGGGGATAGCATACTGTGGCTATTCTCAACACTGCGAGACCTAAGGAACGTGCACAGAGGCTCATAGCAACAGAGTGGGTTTATTTCGCATTAAGGTTATTTACTTTCTTGACCCATATATATACTGAATGCATGTCTTACATGTTATGTATGAATACTTGCACACATCGTACAATTTGTGATGAACCTTACGTTCGTCTTAAAAAATTTATAATCTATGAGAAATATTATAACGTGTCTAAAAGTGTGATAATTTTGGACAAGTGGTAAAAGTAGTCACAATATGTCATAAGATTTGTGACCAATCATTGACTAGTGATAGAAAGGTATATCATTTGGGATGGATCTTATGGTGGCGGTAGAAACTATTATATTTTATGAGAAATATTATAACTCATCCCTGAAAGTTTGATTTATTGTAAAGATCCTAAAGGTAGTTGCAAAAATGTCCTATTATTTGCAACTACTCATTGGTCAGTCTCAAAAATCTTTATTATTTGTAACAACTTTTCTATTGGTCACCGGAAATATTTAATATGTAAGAAATTTAATAATTAACGCTTCTTTGAAATTTTAATATTTTTGAGGACTAGTAATTGTAATTGTAAATGTCTAATAATTTGGGGCATTCATTGGTTGTAAAACATTATATATCGAAAGAAGGAGAAAAAGGAAATTTTATTAATTCTCTTTGTAAACATATTTTTATGGAAACCATATGACACGTTATTATTAAAAATTGTGAAAACTTAAGGCCCTGTTTAGTAGGTAGAAAATTTTCTATTTTCTGTATTCAAACTTTTTAGAAAACAAAGGAAGCAGCGTTTGATTCACGAGAATAAGACGAAAACAAATTTTGAAAACAAGGAAAATGAATTCACTATTTTCAACATTTTATATATAAATAAGAAAACAGTTATGCGCTGTTTTCCTTGTTTTCTAATTAAATCGAAAGCACGGGATTTGGTGGATTGGGATAAAATGAAAACACCGGATTCTTCTTTTCTTCTTTTTATTCCCCTTTCGTCTTCCACTTCGATTTTCTTCTCATCAGGTTCACGAAAACACGGGATTATGAATAGTAACATGCATTTTAAACACATTTTCATTGTTTTCATTAACTTTATTTTCAAGAAAATGGTTTTACAAAACGGATTTTCTTATTCTTTATTTTCAACCAAATTCAAATCTGAAAGCGTATTTTACGAAAATGAAAACTAAAGATTAGAATACATTGAAAATTTTCATATTCTGAATTTTGGATAGAGTTGAAAATTTTCGTGAACTAAACGGGGCCTAAAATATGGAAAGAAATCAATAATTTTTTTTTGAAGTTCTCACCCTAGATTTATGAGAATTAAGAAGGTTCCACTATCAACAACAAAATAGAAATTTATAATTTAAAATATAGAAAGAATGAGAAAAAGGAAATTTTATTAATTATATTTTTAAACATATTTTTATTTTTATTGTTTTGTTAAACATCTTTTCCTAATTTTATTTGTCTTAAAGGCCAATAATTTTGAGTCGTGAAAAAAGTTATTGATGTTTAATATAATATTTACCATATTAATACTATGTATAAAAATATTGTAACTTTGGTTTTAATTGAAAAATAGAAAGTTATAGACCTTAAACATGTAAAGTACTTTTAGAATAAAAATCTTAAATTCATTTTTTGATGTTTTCTATAAGTGATATTTAATATTTTTATTAAAAAAAATTTCAAAAACAAGTTTTAAAGTAGTTTACAAGTTTGAGGAGTAAAATTCTGTTACAACTATTTTATGTATATTATCATTCCTTAGACACTTAAAAAGATCAAGTATATTGTTTATAAACTAAAATGTGTATTGTTTATAAGCTAAAATATTTTCCCCACACCGAAAAATAAAAGAAGGAGAAAAAGAAAATTTTATCAATTATCTTTTTAATCATATTTTTATTTTTATTGTTTTGTTAAACATCTTTTCCTAATTTTATTTGTTTTAAAGGAAAATTATTATAAGTTGTGCAAAAATATTATTGATGTTTAATATAATATTTACCATACTAATATTACTTTTTAAATACTGTAACTTTAGTTTTAATTGAAAAATATGAAGTTATAGACGTTAAACATGTCAAATACTCTTGGAATACAAACTTTACAATCATTTTTCGTTTTCTATTAGTGATATTTTTATAAACAATTTTAAAAAACAAGTTTCTAAAACTAGTTTATGAGATATTTTGAGAAGTAAAATTTTATTTTTGTGACGCCCTAATTCAGGGTCCGTTGACAACTTTGTCGACCACGAGAAACACTGTGGATATCGGGTGCCCCGATATCACACTCACATGTCTCATATATCAAGACCCATTCCTACATATTTAATTCACAATATACAAAAATATATGATAAACTATAATCACAGTCTCTTTATAGTCCCTTTGATACCAAAAAGGTGTACATGTTTTGGTTATGCTCGAATATAATACAAAACAAAACAAAGTTGTATCCGGCTCTCATCCCATATGCGGTCCCATATGTGGGTCAGCCGCCTGCACTAGACTTGTACCTGAAAGGGGGGTCCCATAACGGGGTGAGCAAAGCCCACTAGTGAAAATCTCCTACAAGGGTTACTCCCCACCTAAGTGCACATGAAATGGTCGCACAACAAACACACATCCAAGTACAAACACACACATGTCTACCTAAATGTCTACATGCCATGAATGAGACTCGACTCACCATTCCCCATGTACCTAGCCCTCACCGGTTCCATTACCCAATGCAAGTGCCAATGGGCAACCAATCCCGAGTCAATCCCGACTCCTATCACACAACCCGAAGTCTATGTGATAAATGTAAAAATCTAGTGTGTCTATTTGGGCAATAGAACTTTTCGGTTTACACCGCAAGTCTCTTACACCTTTCAACATTTTTACAGGCTTTAACCGATGGATACTCTGTCTAACCAATGTTCCAGGCTTTTCACCTGAGGGGGGTAACGGTCCCTTATTGCTCTGCCCAACACACATTAGTTATATTTCTTTTTATGCTTGAAGCTAGTGAGACATCCATTGGGCGTCGTCGAAGTAAACTCACTATCCATTCGCGAACAATGATGATGGATGATCATACGCATGCACACACACTCCTGATATGTCACGATGTCCCTGTGCATATGCGATGCTAATGCCACTGCATGTTCTCATGTTACATGTATGATGCACCCTACATGGAACATTCTACTCAATCGTACTTCATGCCAAGTACCATACAATTCACATCCATTCATGTTAATACATTTAAATACACATATATTAACATATTATACACATATTTAGCATGTTATTAAATTTCCAGCAATAAAAAAACATTTCACATAAATTTGCCATTTCCGGCCATAAATCCGGCCATACTTGGCCTTGGAAAAATCTAGACTTAGTCTAGAAATTCCAAATTTTGTAAATATCACACAAAATTCATGACACAATTTCCTTCTCAATCGATATGCAGCCACAGAGCATTTGGATACAACCGGTTCCAAAAGCGAGAAGTTACGGAAACTAGACGGACATTTTTCTCCAGCATGCGTGACCCAGCCTTTAATACAACCCATGGTTTGGATGTGCACTTCATCTTATTAAATTCTAGACTTCACGAGCTTTCCGTAGAGTCCAAGAACATAGGAATCGGAGTTCAGACGGGAAAGTTAT
The DNA here is from genome assembly GCA_016808115.1 of Tetrastigma voinierianum. Classification (NCBI taxonomy): domain Eukaryota; kingdom Viridiplantae; phylum Streptophyta; class Magnoliopsida; order Vitales; family Vitaceae; genus Tetrastigma; species Tetrastigma voinierianum. Next base: position 215,925 of record JAEQBH010007809.1, on the reverse strand, counting down.
GGTCGTCCGAAGTTGGCGCTACCGATTCGCAGGGGTAGTGCGGAAATTCGGGCATGCCCCCGTTTTCCATTCTGCCCATATTTACTCAGTTCCGGGACGCCGTGCTCGACCTCGGTGGTCCTGGGAACTCATATACTCTGTCCCTGACCGTCCCACAATCACACATCAAGCGAGAGTGCACGAAATCAGGCCGAAACCCGTGAGCCCATTCTACGCGAGGCCCTAGGCTTAGAATAAAACTGAGGTAGGAAGACACCTACCTCTTGTAGCGCAGTTCCGTTCTGAGCCTGTCCGGGTCTGACCACTGCACAACACTAGTTCGGTTTCCTTCCTCTTCTCTTCTTCTTCTTCCTCTTTCTTTTCTTCCTACTTTCCTTTCCTTTCTTCCTTCCTTTCTTTTCTCTCTTTCTTTCCTCTCTTTTCTTTTCTATTCTTCTCCTCTCCTGTTCTGGCTTTCCCTCCCTCTCTCCTTGGCCTTCTCTCCTTTTGATTCCACGCACCTCCTCTCTCCCTTTTTGTTTCCCTTTTTTTTTGGCTTTTTCGTACCCCGATTCTGCAATTTTTTTTTTTTTTAAGCATTAAATTCAGCGAGTTTTAGAATTGAAAAGTCGACAGCCGAGTGCTAGTCCTTCAAACGATTCAATGTTGCGATCCGTTTCTTCATCCAAGATTTAGAAAAATCCCACTTTTTTTCCCTAGACTATTTTGGCAAATTACTGTTTTGCCTTTTTTCGCAAAATTTGAAAATTTCAAATTTTCACTGGTTTCACAATTTTTACAACTATTTTCCATATTTTATCATTCCCTAGACATAAAAGATCAGGGAAAAGGTACATTATGTGACACCCCAAATCCGGGGGTCCCGTTGACAATCCATCAACCCTCGGAATTCCTGTGGATTTCGAGTGACTCGATACCACACTATTGTGTCCCATTTATCTGGATCCATATTTTCAAAAAAATTAGGCAGAGTCTCTTTTGTTCGGAGAGCTCTACCCAACATACAACCTGTATAACAGTACAATCATAACTCATCCAAGGTCTCAACAGAAGTAGTATTGACTACACAGGGTCCATCTGTCCATATCCCCAATATACATCCCTTTAGCGGGACCCATTAATTCACATTTAATTCTAAAATAAGAAAATAAAACACTTAATTACAGTCCGTAAGAGTCTAATCACAGCTCTCTTACCATAATTACATACCCGACTATTTAGACAATAGTCCTAAAAGAATTTAGTTACAATTCTTTTATACAACATACTTTTTACAAAGGAAATATCAAGGCCACACATCGGCCTCCTTCATAATCATGGCTTCGTTAGAACGTCGTCTCCCTGTACACCCCCTGTGCACCCCCTGTACCTGAAAGAGGGTCCCACGACGAGGTGAGCAATGCCCAGTAGAAAATATACTGCAAGGGCTACTCCCCACCTAAAATGCACATGCAATGGTGTACATAAAACATCCAGTCATATTCCATATAAATAATGCAATCCTATATGAAATATTGTGTGTCATGCATGAGATAAAGGCGCCTCCGTACTTCCCATAACCGAGTCGTGACTCACTCAGCACCTTCAATCTTGGTGTGAAAACCAGTCATTGGTGTTTCACCCAATGACTTAAACTATTGGACAACCCTCCAATATTCACTTGAATTTTCTTTATCAAATTTAGTGTGTCTAATCGCATATAAATTTGGGTCTTTCACCCTGAGAGGTGATCTACCTCATCTTGCTATGCCGAAACACATGTGATTTATATTTATTATTGTTTTATACCACAGTGAGTCTCGATTTTGGACGTGGGCCCATTTCCAAGCTCACTACACATTCACCAAGAATGGTAAATAATAGTACATGCACCCACACCCGACTCGATGCGATGTGACCGTGCATATGAAATGCAATCATGCCATTTCATGCTATGTCATGCAATATGCAACATTTATAAATTCCGGATAATTATATTTTCTACATATAATTTCCATTCATCACAATTTCCATGTTAATACATCACGTAGGCACATATTAACATGATTTTTACACACAACAACATATTATTTATTTTTCCAACAATACAAAAAAAATGGTCTAAAATCTCAGACCCATATAAAATAGGGCACCTCTTGGCCCCTTCACGGTTCGTCATCGAATTACTATGATACCAAAATACACCATAAAACCCGAAGACATCAGTCTCGAGATCAAAACCAAACCTCTGACCAGGTCAGGGACTCACGGAACCGAGTCGAAAAATTTCAATATTCGGTTCCAAATCTTAGAATAAATCACACGTCCTATCACGGCCCTGAAGACAACCTATGCCATTACATGGCTTTTAGGCTAAAAATATTCAAAGTAGGAAAATTCCCAACCTCGTGAATTTTGACAAAACTCAGATTTACGGTACGAAGATTCAATATGGCTAACCTTTAACAAGAAGGGGGTGAATTGGTTTCTCAAAAGCTTTTAGCACAATAACAATAAATCTTTAATTTAAATGCAATAACAATAAATTAAGAGATAAGGATAGAGAAAAGCAAAACCGAATTTATAGTGGTTCGCCTGCCTTGCCTACGTCCACTTCTCCTCAACCTTGGCCGGTGAGGGGTTCCACTAGTCGAAGCTCCAACCCGAACTTCTTTCTTTACACTTGGATTATGGCTCCAATGGGCACCTCTTCAAGCTATGCACTTGAGTTCAAGCTCCAATCCGAGCTTGATTACACTTGGATTTTGGTTCCCGATGGGCTCTAGCAATTTCTTCAAGCTATACACTTGAAGCTTTCTCATAAGCTGCTTGAGACAGACACTCTCAAGCTTTCAAGATCTTTCAAATACAACTCAAGCTTTGATGAACACAAAGGTGCACTCTAAAATATGCAAATGTAATGAATGCACTCCATGAACTTAGTTTGAGAACTTAATACCTGAAGAAAAGATGGTTGAGAGTAAGTACGTTGTTTACAAATGATCCCCCACACTCTATTTATAAGTGGGATTACTGGACACTATTCACGGCCTTTGTTCACTAGCCGTTTTTGCGATCACAGTCTTGTTCACTAAGCCGTTTCTTGTTCATAAGCTGTTCACTAAGCCGTTTCTTTGTTCACTAGCGGGTTAGTACGTTCGTGACACTATTCACTAGTCGTTGTGAAGATATTGTTCACATATCTGATCTTTGTTCACATATCTTGTACTATTCCTTTGACCGGTTTTTCTCTTTAAATGTTCATTTTAGATTTATTTAATCTAAAGTTTTATGCTATCTCCCGTGTTTTTCAAAAAGATATGTAATTTTGGATTTGAAAACCAAGTTTGTAAGTAATGCATGATTAATGATGATATCCTAAAGTGTACCAATGCATTCACCTTACATAGATTCCTAAGCTATCAAAATCTTCACTTCATACTTGAGCTTGGAATCTTGGTTACTTGTCATCTTGGTTCTTTGATTTGAGTGAACTTCATTTCCAAGTGCTTGATCAACTTCATCATTGTCATCTTTAGCTTGTATTATCTTCATTTGATGTTTGATCAATTTCAACCTGTCACTTAACTCAATTTAACCATTAGTAACTAATAACCTTGGTTTGTTATCATCAAAATCTCAACGAGAGGTATCCTTGGGCTAACAGTACCCAAGCGTAGCTCTTGATGCGTGGACCAACTTTTCCTTTTGCTCCGATGAAAACCTACAGTCCGATTTTCGTAAATCTTAGAGAGAAGCTAGAGTTTCTCTCTCTAAAATTCTTTTCTCCCTCCTCTCACGCACACTCCCATCTCCTCCTTTCTTTTTTCCTTTTGACTTTCCTTTTTTTTCTTTTTATCCTTTTTATTTCTTTTTTTTTAAATTTAGATACATGACTCACATTGCTCCATGTGTCCATCTCTTGTTTTTGTCCTGAAACAATTTATTTCTTTTTAGTTCAATTTATTTTAAATGAACTTAGTTCAAACCATTTCCCGACTTCCGAGATTTTCGTAAAAATCTCGTCCTGAAGTCACTGACGACTTATCACCCAGAAAATTGTAAAAATATTCCAAACATCTCGAAGAATTTGATAAAACTTTTAAGGTCGGTCGGATCACGAGATGGATGTGACGCAATCCGTTCATCATCTGAGATCTAGAAGAATTTTCTAGATTTCCCTTGTAGTCTGATATTTAATTATTAGTATTATTATTATCATTTTGCCATTTTTGAAAATTTTAATTTTCCCGCGTTTTACACATTAATGCCCCCAACGTTTGGCTATATGTCCAATCTAGCCCTTAATGGTTTTTTTTTTGTCCAACCATGCCCCTGATGGTTCCTCCGTGACATAATTATACCCTTGTCGTTAACGGGAATACTAGGTGGGTTAACGATGCTGATGTGGCACCCCCACATGCAAAGGTGCCTCATAAGCAAAAAAATGCATGTGAAATGTGTCACATCATCATCATTAACACCTCGTTTGTCCACCTAATGTTTCCATTAATGGCGAGGGCATAAGTATGTCACAGAAAAAACATCAAGGGCATGGTTGGAAAAACGAAAGAGCTAGATTGGACTGCTACTGCAAGCAGTGAAGTTTTGATAACACCTTTCCATAAAAGATAAAGTGTATTGTTTTATAAGCTAAAATGTGTGATGTTTATATCTTCAAATATTTCCCACACCAAAAAATAGCAAGAAGAAGAAAAAGAAAATTTAATGAATTCTATTTTTAAGCATATTTTTATTGTTTTGTTAAACGTCTTTCCTAATTTTATTTGTCTTAAAGGACAATTATTTTGAGTTGTGGAAAAAAATTATTGATGTTTTATATATTATTTACCATAAGAATATTAATTTTTAAAATATTGTAACTTTAGTTTTAATTAAAAATATAAATTTATAGACCTTAAACATGTAAAATACTCTGAGAATAAAAACCTTACATTCATGTTTTACATTTTATATAAATGTTATTTTTATAAACAATTTAAAAAAGAAAAAGTTTCTAAAAGTAGTTTATGAGTTATTTGGAGAAGTAAAATTTTGTTTTTACAACTGTTTTCAATATATCATGATTCCTTAGAAATAAAAGGTCAAGTGTAATGGTTATAAGCTAAAATTTGCATTGTTTATAAGCTAAAATTTTTTCCCTAGTATTATTTATAAGCTAAAATATTTTCCCCACATCGAAAAATAGAAAGAAGGAGAAAAAGGAAGTTTCACTAATTCTCTTTTTAAGCATATTTTTATTTTTATTGTTTTGTTAAGCTTATTTTCCTATCTTAAAGGACAATTATTTTGAATTGTGCAAAAAATTATTAATGTTTAATATAATATTTACCATATTGATTTTACTTTTTAAAATATTGTAACTTTAGTTTTAATTGAAAAATAGAAAGTTATAAATAGGGGTGGCAATTTGTGTTAGCATATAGTGTTTGAGTCATGTCAACATATAAGTAATCTACTATATTCACTAACTCGAACATGGCACGAATAATAATTATGTCAAAATTAACAAATCAAACGCGACCCAATTAGTAATTGGGTAACACGACACTCATAGCCCGTTTATTAATTTGGTCATTTAAATTAATATAATTTATAACTAATACATCAATATTTAACACAAATAACATATTAAACGTGTGGCCTTCTCAAAATAAGGGGTGTCTAGTTGACAACTTCAGATTAACGCACGAATGTGTGGATGTCGAGACAGCCAGAGCACCACTCCCGAGGTGAGTCTCAGCTGTGCGAGGAGCTCTACCCAAGGTACAAAACCTGTCCCAACAATTAACAATGACCACACAGGGTCCATATACAATTTAAAATGAGTAAAAATGGCCACTTTGGCCCATGCATCAATACTCACAAAATTACCTATCAACTATATACCAATAGTTCAAGAGTTGATACATCACTCTTAATACAAATATATATTAAAATTAAGAATTTAATACATGTTTCACATAATCCATGTCAAGCCACATGTCGGCTTTCTTCTCAAAACGGCCTCTAATGGGTGCCGCTTTCCCGATCGCTCCCTGTACCTGAAATAGTAATCCCTCGACAGGGTGAGCAATGCCCAGTAGTGATAATTTCCTACATGGGTTACTCCCCACCTAAGTGCACATGCTATGACAAACAACCACACTTAGTAAATACCTTGATCCTGCTTGGTGTCTACATGCCCAAACCCATGTCTCGAGTCCTCCGCAGGCTCCCTCACATCTACCTAAAGCTAAATGCGAGTAAATCACACTTTTGAAACAAAAGCTTTTTTGTTCTCGAAAACCCTGCGGTCGGTAAATATATTGGACTACCCTCGAGCGAATATATTGGATAACCTTCTGAAACAATTCATAGGCTCTCAGGCGCGTGATTGTTGGACAAATCCTACTAACACAATTCTCCGGAAAATCTTCCGTCGAAATTCCTTTCACAAACATTTTTTGTTTTTGTTTTCTTTCATGTCATGCACTCACTCCTAATATTCTAGGGTGCCCCAGTGCATATGGAATGCATTATGCTAATCCCAACAACTCATGCTAATATATAAAACATGTATATACTAATATAATTAATCCACATAAATCATGTTATTCTAATTCACAATCAATAACACCAAAATTAACTCACATGGGCTAATTAACAAACACAAGCAATTCATTTTGAATCACTCAACATCATAAAAATTCACGCCAAAAATCACGTGAACAGTGAAACCCTCAAGTTGGCACTGTTCACGGCCACACAAATAGGAATTTTCTCCACTCGGTTCAAATGTTTTGAAATCGAAATTATGGCTAAATCAAGCCTCAGAATATTCAGTATTACATCTCTTAGCGAAAATAATACAAGTGAAAGATCCTACCTCTTGGAGTTAATCGAACTCCACCAAATCGGTGTCCACGCGTAGCCATTGCCGCGTATATCGACTTTACTTCTTGGCCCGAAGCGAACCGACGGTCCGAACGGCGGGAAATCTAGAGAGAAGGTACTCTCTCTCTCTCTCTAGAAACTCAAACCAGCCACCCACTTCATGTTTCTGCCGATTTGTGTTTCCAAAATGAAGAAGATAACCATTTGCTCTTTTGTCTTATTCTCATTAATCTTTTCTATTAATTCCCATCTTGTCCCTTTTAAGTGACTTTTGACACATGGCTTAATCTAAGCCATTCATTTCCACCATCTCAGTAATCATGTAACATGTGTCACATGAGTACATGTAGTAGGTGACTTTTGTCACATCACATGTCTTTCACAAGTCGTTTTACGGCAGCCAACAACCGGTGCCTCGAAAAAGGTGAAATTCCGACTGTCTCGAAATTCGACGAAATTCGACGTGGTAGCTAGATTTCGCGAGACGATTCCAACGGTGAAGTCTGTTTCATCATTTGAGATCTATAAAAATTTCGGATTTTGATCGAAATATTTTTCCATTTTTCAGAAAATTTGAATTTTCCCGGGTTTTACATTCTCCTGTAAAGGAATTTCGTCGAAATTACGTACAATCACAACAACTCGATGCATGCGCAGCACGATTACCCAGCATACCATGCATGTAAACTAGTCGTTTAAGTATTAAGCAAGCTAAACCGTATGCCTTCGTCCACTGAAACAAGAAGGGATAAGTATTTTGCTCGTGTCCTCGTGCTCCCATGTTGACTCATATCACTCCCGCGGTCTTTGCCATAGCACCGCTGCCCTCACGGTCTTTAGCTGCATAAGGCGATCCGGGATATCCATAATGCACCTGGTCACATCCTCGAAGGTCCCGTCGGTCTCCCGACCTTAATCTCTCCCCCGATCCACTACATGGTACGGGCCCGGGTGTACCTCGGAGCTTGGAGACGTGAAATACCTCATGGACACGACATGCCTATTGGTAAAACCAAGCTGGTACTCTACTATACTGCCCTCTCGTAGGTATCTCGAAGGGCGATGAACCTCGCGATGGCTTCCGCTTGTTGCGGACGACCCTCCTCTCTTAGGCATCACCTTCAAGAAGACATTATCTCCAACCTCAAACTCTAAGGGTCGACGTCGTACATCAGCATAGATCTTTTGTCGGCTCTGAGCCGTGAGAAGACGCTGTCGTATCAAGCTCACCTTCTCGGAGGTGTCTCTAATCATATCAGGATCAGTGATGGAGCTCTCTCCCATCTCGGTCCAACATATTGGTGATTTGCATGGCCTCCTATACAATGCCTCATATGGTGCCATCTATACTCACTTTATTAGCTGTTGTTGTAGGCGAATTCCACTAAGGGCAATTGCTCGCAGCATGTCCTCTAACACAATAATAGTCCATCTTTGAGACCATCGGAATCGTGGGTGGAAGGCATGCTCATGGTCGTGGTGTGCCCATGGCCTTTTGGAAACTCTGCTTCAAAGGAGTGCGCCCAAACCTCGGTGTTGTCAGGCACTATGGATGTTGGTACTCCATGTAATGGGGAGATTCTCAACATACAACCGAAAAATCTCTCCACGCGAAGGTCATCCGCGACGCTAAAAATGTGCCGACTTCGCGAGCGGCTGTCCACTATCACCTTATACCGCATCATGTCTCGCGGTGTCCATGGCAAGTCACAAAATCCATCGTGACGTGCTCTACTCCACTCGCCCACCTTCAATGGCTGAAGTAGCCCGCCGCTTCGTGCTCAAATTTAACCCGACACGTGAGACATCGCCAACAAAGTCCCCTACGCGGTTCCCTTCTCCCGCTCCAGCATCGCGACTTAAGATCCGTACATCTTCGTGCCACCCGGATGCACGATAACCAGAGGCAAAGAAACCCTCAGATTCCTCCTCCCAAATCGGTCAACTAGGAAACCACTACTCGTCTTCTATACCGAAGACTACCATCCATGCGGACGGTCCAGCCCACTTCAATTACCTAATCAGACCCGTCCCCTTCGATGACACTATCTCTCGCATCTCGGGTCCCTCGACTCAATCACTGACCAAAAGAGACAAAGGTAGCCTACTAAACTCCCCAGTACCTCGAGCCCGCTTCGCTAGCATCAGAACTCCAAGTAAACCATCCCACAATCTCGAGCATCCGCCACTCCCGGAAGCCATACTAGGTCTCAATGCTCCCGTGACTTCGACCGAGCCGTATCAGCTGCCACTACATTTGCCTTACCGTGATGGTAATGCAAGGTGAAGTCATAATCCTCAGAACTCCATCCATCCGTGTTGCCTCATATTTAGGTCCCGTCGCAGAAAATATACTTCTCGACATTTGTAGTCCGGTACACTCAACTCCGTTCGCCATAAGCAGTGGTGTAAAATCTTCAAGGCGAAGACTATGGCCGCCTAACTCCATATCATGTGGGGGTAATTCTACCTACATTCTTCAACCGATGCCAGAACTATAAGCACTCACCTCCTTGACAGATCAAACACATCCTGGGCCTCGTCTCGAGGCATCACAGTACTATGTACTCCCCGTCCTCCGTCCGGGACTATCAATATAGGAGCAAAGAGGTCTCCTTCAACTCCTAGAATGCCTCCTCAGACGGCCATCCCTAATTAAACTTGACCTCCGAGTCAATCTCACATAGGTGTCGCACCGATAAATCCTTAATGAATCTCCTGTAGTACCCAGCCAATCCAAAGAAACTAGGTATCTCGAAGACTGACTTCGGCCTTTCCCAACTCATCACGGCCTCGACCTTCTCTAGGTCCACTGACACGCCTGATGCTGACACCATCGTGAACCAAAATCTTACCTCGCAGGGCCAAACTCGTGACTTACCGAACTTAGCCAGATACCGATTACTTCTCAAGAATCGTAAACGATCCTCATGATCCTCATGCCCTCCAGACTCGAATAGATCAAGATGTCATCAATGAAGACTACTTATTGAACTTATCTAGATAGGGCCTGAATAATTTATGCATGAGGTCCATGAATGCGGTTAGATTCACAATCCAAAGGGTATCACCGTAAACTCAAAGTGCCCATAACGCGTCCTGAACGCTATCTTAGGGATATCTGTCTCCCTAACCCTCAGCTGATGGTAAATCCGGGCATGGTCTATTCGGGAGTAGACTCATTCCTTCAATCACCGATCAAACAAACGCCAACCTCGCAATGGGTACCGACTGACCGTGAACTCCCGTTTCAACCGTCGATCACAATGCACGCTTGAGCGGTCTTGTCTTTCTTTGCAAATAGAATCGAGCTACTCTATGGTGAAGTGTCGGCCTGAATGAACCCCTTGGTCCAAGAATCCTTGTAGCCGGACTATGAGTTCCCGTAACTCAATTGCGCCATCCCCGCTGAGTCATAGAGATGGGCGAAGTACCAAGGTGTAACCTCGACACCGTAAGCTCCAACCCTACGGAGGCAATCCCGATAGCTCATCCGAAAAAACATCCTCATACTCGCAAACTACTCGAGGTAGATCTAAGTCTGGTCTCACCTCATCCTTTAGGGTAAGGCTTGCTAGCCAACCCGTCAATTGTCCCTGACACTTGGACTTGTACACTGTCTGGGGAAAAATATCATGCTTGTCCCCCTTAAACACAACACGAGTACCGTCCTGCGTGTAGGCGGTAACCCTCCTACGCTCACAATCGATAACAACTCTATAAGTTATCAGCCAATCCATTCCCAGGATGACGTCAAACTTTGACATGTCCATGACCCTCCGGTCCACTGTGAGTAGAATCCCTGAGATCTCTAACTCGCAACCACGACATATCATCCCTATCCTCGCCCTAATCCCTTGTAAACTCAAGAGCTCCCTAAGGCCTCAACCTCTAAGCCCAACTCTATCACAACTGATGCAACAATGATGAATGCGACGCACCAAAAATCAATAATACTCTCGCCCATGCAAGATAAAGAAAACGCACTCGGGATAACCCGGGCTGATCTATTGACTCAACCTATGGTGTGATGGCGTAGACAAGCCCCTGAACCCTTGACATCTCGTGAGGGCCTCGTCTCCGCCCGCCCATAGTCCGGCCCCTCTTCGCCTATAACCGAAGGTGCCCGCAGGCCTCGAAACCGACATCGCCCTCTGTCTCAGACAAGCAGGAATACATCAGATCCTCTCCCCGTCCCACTACTGACTGACTCAGGCCACCCCAAAACCCTAGGATCCCCGTCTCGTGGGGGCAATTCTCCCGATATGAAACCGGTCACCGGGCAATGGTAAAGACACCATCCGCCCACCCGACCGGGCAACCGATCCGGTCCCCGTCCGATGCCCGCGGCCTTGGAACCCACGTGAACTAGGAAGCCCTCTTCTTTCTTTCGAATCCAGCGTTAAGAATGACTGACTCTCCTTCCTCTTGCTACTAACACCCACATCCCGAGTGCTCCGAGCATCCTCGATCTCTCTCTCTATGGTCAGGGCTGTCCCAACCATGGAGTCCATGTCCTATAGGCGGAGTCCTACAATCCTGCCTCGAATGGACAACTTTAGCCCATTCTCGAACCTCCTGACTTTGGCCATGTCCGTGGCCACGTAGTCATTAGCAAAACGGGCTAGCTCTGTGAATCTAGCAACATACTCCATCATTGTCATCGTCCCCTGCTTCAGCTCTAGGAACTCCTGAGCCTTCGCATGACGAGTAGTGTCCGGAAAATACTTGCCCATGAAAAGATCATGGAACTCTGCCCAAGCCATTGCCTTTCGATCTCTAGAGGTCTTTCCAGTTCCACCACACTTGGGCCTCACCCCCAAATTCCGGAATGCACCTAGTCCGATCCTAGTCGTGGTCGAGGTAACCTATAGCCTTCATAACACCTTCTCAACTCCGGCATGAACCAATGGTCTCGCCACCATTGACTTCCTCCTCGTGAATGTCGGAGGATGATGTGCCCTAAACCTCTGTTGCCACTGACCTCCTTAGCTACCGTTGCACTAGCCTCGTGCAATAAACAGCACCGCAACACCCACAACCACAAAGAAAAGCCCGCTGGGTCAAACACCGGTGGTGCTTAGCTAGCACCTCGTGACGACTCCTACGTCCCCGCCGACTAGCCATCTACACATGTCAAATGGCAAGTTAAATCTAATGCAAGATTCTAAGGCGTAAACACAGCCTCGAGACACTATTTACATACCGAAAAATTTCTATACGCTATGTCCATGCATTCATAGGTAATGCCAGATAATAATTTCATATATTAAATCATTTTCAACAAAAAAAAATTATTTTATTTTATTTTTCAAATTTTTTTTTTTGAAAACTGAACAAAGGCTCGTGGCATAGTGTTCGAGGAACAAAGGACTCCAGACGTTGTAATCGAGTCAAACTCAGTCGAAGCAATAAAGCACCCACCCGGGCTCCAACACAAGACCGCGTTGTGTCGCAGCTCAGCCAGATCGTGCCAGTCAAGACGCTCGCTGGTGGTCGCAGTCAAGATGCTCAAATGAGTCACACAGTGTCGGCACTGTGGTCACGCTCGTGCGCCTGCCGCTTCTCGTGTCACGATACGCTTCATCAGATCGTGACTAAAACAAAGAAATGGGCAATACTCTAGCCCGTTGCCCGCAACGTTTTTTTTTTTTTTTTCACATAATTTTTTTTCTCTATTCCAAATATTGGAAACCATAAAAAAATATATCATTATTATTTTTTTTCCATTTTCCAGTAGAACAAAATAAATTCCTTAAAATTTATTTTATTTTGTTTTATTTTTCCAGTTTTACACACTGTAAAACCTCAAAAAAAGGCATTTCTCCTTAACATATTTTTTTTATTTCCTATGTGCTATTTACCTAAGCACACAATTTCACACAACACACAACACAAAATCAAATCACACATCACATTTCATTCACCAAAATACACAAAGGATGCATGATCTAACCCTTCCCCACCAAGCCCCAGGTATTCGTATATCTAAGCTCGATAATAGTTCGTGACACCCCAAACTGGTGCCTCGACAACCCAACCTCGCGAATACTCATGGATGGCTGCAACCGACACCACTCACAAAAATCGGGCAGAGTCTCATTTGTATGAGGAGCTCTACTCAAGATACAAAACATGTCCCAACAATTAGCAATGACCACACAGGGTCCATATACAATTTAAAATGAGTAAAAATGGCCACTTGGGCCCATGCATCAATACTCACAAAATTACCTATCAACTATATACTTAATAGTTCAAGAGTTTGATATATTCATTTAATACAAACATATATTAAAATTAAGAATTTAATACATGTTTCACATATCCATGTCAAAGCCACATGGCCTGGCTTTCTTCTCAAAACGGCCTCTCGATGGGTGCCGCCTCCCGATCGCCCGCACCCAGCCACAGTGATCCCCGACACAGGAGTACCCACAGTGATAATTTCCTACATAGGTTACTCCCCACCTAAGTGCACATGCCATGGCAAACAATCACACTCAAGTAAATACATGATCTTACTTCAATATCTACATGCCCAAACCCATGTCTCGAGTCCTCACCGACTCCCTCACATATGCCTAAGCCAAATGCGAGTAAAACACAGTTTTCAAAACAAAGCTTTGTTCTCGAAAACTTACTAGCGTAGATCTCCGTAAATATATTGGACTACCTCCGAGGCGAATCTATTGATAACCTTCCTAAACAATTCATGGGCCCTCCTCACGTGGAATTGCTGGCCACCCTCCTAACACACCTCTCGAAAAATCTTTCGAAATTCCTCACAAACATTTTCGCTTTTGTTTTCTTTTCATGTCATGCACTACTCCTAATATTCTAGGTGCCCCAAGGCATATGTAATTTACTATGTCAGATCCAACAACTCATGCTAATATATAAATATGTATCTAATAACATAATTAATCCACATAAATCATGTTATTCAAATTCACAATCAATAACACCAAAAATTAGCTCACATGGGCTAATTAACAAACACAAGCAATTCATTTTGAATCACTCAACATCATAAAAATCACACTGAAAATCCATGAACATTGAAACCCCTGCTAGCATTGTTCACGGCCATAAATAGGAATTTTCCAATTCTGCTCAAATGTTTTCGAGATCGAAATTATGGCTAAATCAAGCCTTTAATATTCGTTCTAACCATTTACATGGCTCTTAGCCAAAAAATACAAGTAGGAAAAGATCCCTACCTCTTTGAGTTGCTCGGACTCCACTAAATTCCAAGGCCCACGCATAAATTTCGCCGCGTATATCGACCGTACTTCTGCCTCGGCGAACCGACCTGGCCTCGAATGGGCATGAAATTCAGAGAGGCACTCTCTCTCTCTAGAAAACTCAAACCAGCCCACCCACCATGTTTCTCGCCGATCAGGCCCCAAAATGAAGAAGATAACTATTTGCTCTTTTGTCTTATTCTCATTAATCTTTTCTATTAATTCTCATCTTGTCCCTTTTAAGTGACTTTTGACACATGACTTAATCTAAGTCATTCATTTCCATCATCTCACTAATCATGCAACATGTGTCACATGAGTACATGTAGTAGGTGACTTTTGTCACATCACATGTCTTTCATTAAGTCGCTTTACTCGCACCCGACACCCTTGCCTGAAAACATGGACCCTCACCTGCCTCTAATTCGACAAAATTCGACGTATAGCCTGGGATTACAAGACGATCTAAATCTACAAGTCCGTTTCATCATCCGAGATCTAGAAAAATTTCGGATTTTGACCGAAATTACAATTTTTCCATTTTTCATAAAATTTAAATTTTCCCGGGTTTTACAAAATGGGTTAAATATTAATTTACATAATAATTAAATAGGTAAATTCGGGTCAATTTCGTGTTATGTGGACTGACACGAATAAAGCCTGTTTATTAAAGAAGTTATTCAGCTCAACACAAATTTAACCCAAACATGATTATACTCAACCCGAACATGCAAAAATCGTGTAGAGTCTATGCTCGGGCTCTACGGGCGCGGCCAAAATTTTCCACATTCTAGTTACACCTTAAATTGGTGTAAAGTACTTTTTAGAATAAAAGGCTCCATCCATTTTTTACATTTGTATAAGTGATATTTTTATAAATACTTTTCAAAAACAAGTTTCTAAATGTAGTTTATGAGTGTGTAAAAAAATAATAGTTGATGAGTTATATTGAGAAGTAAAAGTTTATTTTTGAAAATCGCTTTCCATAGTATTATCATTTCCTGGCCACTCTGCATTCAATCGCTTAATTAGTGGAAATGCACCTCTTACGTTGAGCTCAAAATTTGGTTTTTATTTTTTTTCCTTTTATGGAGCCCTTTTTCTACAAAATTTCTTTTATTATTTCAAAGATTTTCTTTTCTAGATAGATCCTACGCACTTACGTGCATATTACCATATTCAATGTGTAAGGCGTAGAAAAGTTAATTTTCTAAATTAATGGTAGGAGGATCAAATTTATAGAAATAAATATATAGAATTTTAGATTGTTTATAAAACTTTAATTATTTTATTATTATTATTATTGATGATGCTTACTCAATTGAAACTGGACTAGAGCTTGTTGGAATTGCTGGGCCGGTCCGCTGACTCTGGATGTTGAGCTCATCTGCAAAAATAAGAAACAAAAAGGATTGGCAGGGATCGCCCGTTGCCTCTCCAATGCCTAAGTCAATTCTTTTCAGTGGAAGAGAAGATCAACCTCGCTTAGAGAATGTGGATTTCGCAGTATACCTTTCTCACTGATAGCATGGCTTCTGTATTTATATTTGATGACCATGATAACTCATGGTACAACATTTCTCCCATTTGGGTAGAATTCTCATTTCCCCTTATTGTTTAACCCATTAATGCGATACCGATGAATAATAATTAGAAAAATATCTTACTTCCCTCATTGGTGGAGACTTAATTAGGTTAGGTACTTTCCTTTAATATCAGGTTCTTCAACATTTATACCGTCACTCAAGGTAAATTTTGGGCTCGTCTGGGCCTGTGGTTTGGGTATCATCAAGGGCCGAGCACTTGAAATGGCCCGCTTCTTAATCTTCTTGCCCGACATTCGCTTGAGTTCCTGAGCCAGCTCATTATTTTTAAAAAACTCACTAATGCATATTAGAAGAAGAAAATATGAAGATCAGTAAAGGCTTTTTCTAACAGGCTCTCTCATCGCAAATACTCTCTTAGAAATCGAAAGTAAAGGTGAACCTCTTAGCATTTTTTTTCCGTTAGTTTCCTTTAGTTTTGTCTTTAGTTCCAAAATTGATTATTCTTTTATCAAAGAGGTTTTGATATTTTAAGTTGTTTAAAATTTGATATTTTGTTAATTTTGGATTTTATTTTCTCAAAAATTTTAAATATTTGGTTAATTTTGGATATTGAATCTATCTTTAATAATTTTTCTATAAAATTTTGCACTATCAAATAGCAAACTCCAACCGACACCAATGTATTATAAATACTAAACATGGTTCTTCACAGTTTCTAGGTTGTTTTTTGTATTTAATCACTACTACATTATTTTTGAGTTATATAATAATATTATCGCTCTAACTTATTCAATCTTTGAACTAAATCATATTAATAATCTTATATTTATAATAATCCATACTCACACATACTATCATCTCTCGTATGTACATGGCGCCCAAGGCTCGCACTAGTTGTCATATTACATTCGTATGTATATAAAAAGGTCGGAAAAAATATACAGATTATATGCAACAGCACTTAATACCAAATATTTTTTAGTTCAAGAAGTTGTTATTTATGTGAGAAAAAACTTGATTTTTTTGCTTTCATCTATTTTCAAAAGTATTAAAATTTTCAAATATTTTTAGTTCAGCAAAGTTGGTTTATGAGAAAAAGATTTGATTTCTTTCCGTTTTCATCACTTTTTAGAAAGTGTATTAAATTGTTCAAATATTTGATTTTATTTCAAGAATTGTTATTTTATATGAGACAAATTTTGATTTTCTTTTATCTCTTTCTAAAGTGTACAAATTGTTAAAATATTTGTTTTTAGTTCAAGAACTAGTTATTTTATGTGAGAATTTTTTTTGATTTTTTCTTTTATACTTTTATTCTTTCGTAAAGTGTATTAAAAATTTTCAAATATTTGTTTTTAGTTCAAGAAGCAGTTGTTTTATGTGAGAAAAAATTTGATTTTGTTTTTGTTTTCATGATCTTTTCCCAAATTTACCTCACCTACAAGAAAAGCACTACCCGCCTTCCATAAATCTCATAGTAGCAAACATAAATGGCTACATCACTGACACTCTCTCACCCTAAACATCCACCTTAATTTTCTTTTTACACTTTTGTTAAATCAAGCAATATGTTTTTTTTTTTTTTTTTTAACTTAGCTTGGAAAATAAGCAGTTTTCATACCACTTTATCAGTTGTGTAGTAATAGCTATTATTTCATGATTTGGAAAATCTGATGAAGAAAAGTAACTCAAAAATTGTGAAGCACCGAAAAACTCAAGCAGCGCTATAATGATGAGGATCATTATTCTTTCTTGGTTATCGTGGAAAAAGTAAGTTAAAAAATTACATTTACCCTCTAGTTTGAATGTTTTAACATTATATTTATATTTTTCACATTTATAATTTAGATTACCATATTAAAGAATAAAGTTTATCCTTTTTGTTTTTTTTTATTGCATGTTTAATCAAAGGAAGGCCACCGGAGAGATTGAACTCTTTTATATTACACATTACAGTGTCAAAAATGGTTGGAGTAGTGAAAAAGCTCAAGTTGTCTATGTAAGCATTGTAGGCTACTTTCTTAAATTATTAAATATAATAGTTATGTGATATTTCCTTTCGATTTGTTTAATTTCATGTGTTCATGGTCCAAAAGTTTAAACAGTTATACTATGTTTATTTACTTAATCCTTTATTCTTAAATTTCTTATACAGGAAAATATGAAAGAAATTGAACAAGAACCTGTACTTGAAGGAGGTACACCCTTGTCAGCTAAAGAAATTGTTAAATGTATTGTTGGCAATAACTTTAGAGGCCCTGTAGACGCCCAAATCCCGGGGTCCGTGACTACTCGTCAACCCGTCGGAAATACTGGGTCCCGTGACCCACATTTTTCACAAAAATCTAGCAGAGTCTCCTTTGTACAAGGATCTCTATCCGGGATACATAACCTATACATAACCTGTCCCAACATCAATCACATGAGTAAAAACGGCCCCTTGGGCCCATAAACCAATACTCATCACAATACATATATCCAACTATATAACCATAGTTCAAGAGTTAATGATTTACTCTATACAACACATATGATAAAGCAGAAACATTCAATGTCTGCATAAGATCTTAAACCTAAGCCACAACCCAGCTTACTTCTCAAACTCGGCCTCTAGGACGAGCCGCCTCACGTCCCTGTACCTGAAAAAATAATATCCCCGACAGGTGAGTTAATGTCTCTAGTAATCACCCTAATTACTCTCCACCCAAGTGCATATGCATGCTCCAATGAGAAAAGACATTCAAGTAAATGCAGATCCACTTAGCTGCCTACATGATCAACCCATATCCCAGTCCTCATCACTCCCTCACACTGCTTCAAGCCAATGATGAGAAAAACCTTATTTTCAACAAAGATGTTTGTTTATATTTAGACAACCCTCCGATATAAGTATGGACTGACCGATTATCTCCTTGCTGACAATCCTCCGATGTATATCAATTGGGCCGACTCCGACGATTGATATTTTATATGGACTACCCTCCGATAATTTTTATTATTTTTAGTCAACCCTCCGAAACCATTCTCTCAAGAATCACCTCATGTACTCACTCCTATTGTTCTAGGGTACCCCAGTGCATATGGAATGCATGATGTCAATTCTAATACAATTATATAACACATGTAAAGATATAATCATGCATATATTCACATAATTTAAATCACACAAACATGTCAGTAATTGACCATTGCATTAAAATTAGCTCACGCGCTAATTATCAAACACAATCAATTCAACTCGAATTACTCACCAAACCTGCCTTACACAAAATTTGATTTTCGTGGTCATTCACGCAACGTTGAACCATCAACATCAGCTCACATCGAATATTCCAATATCGTTTCAACTTAGAAACCGAATTGTATAGCCATTTTCGGCCTCATACATTATCAACATAATATAATTTAATGCACAATTTATCACACACACCAAAACTATGCCCATCTACCTGATTGTCTAAAGGGTGCTCGATCGTTTGATAATTCGGTCCCAGCTGGGATCGATCAAACCAGTTCTCACGGCCTCAATCAACCTAAACATCGTGAACATACTTAAACAAAGTGTAAACCCAAGTAGGATGAACCCCACTCACGAGTTTATTTAAACTCCTAAACCTGCTTCCGCGCTTAGGCTTCTCCGCAGAGCAACTTTCCTTCTTTGCTCAAGAACTTCGACTGGCTCTGGATTGCCTGCAAACCAGTTTTGATGTCTTCTCACTATAAATGAAATCAAAGCTACTGTAAAAATCCCTCTCCCGCATCTTTCTTTTCCTTTTCAAATTTGGTAGGAGACTACATCATTGGAGTATTTTGTCTTATTATCATTTGTAAACATTTCCATACTGCCACCAGGTCCCGCTTTAGATTTTCACATTTGGTACTATCTCAGCCGTCCATTTCCATCATTTCACCACATATGTGTAAATATGAAGATGATGTTATAGGTGATTTTCTGTCACATCATTACTAAGTCTGGCACCGATACTTGCCTTGAAAAACATGCAAATCCTAATTATCTTAATTCAATAAATTAATCGTGGTAACTAGATTTCACAGATTAATTCTGAACGGTGAAACCCAAGTCATCATCGTGAGACCAGAATAAATTCTTATATTTTTGACAAGAAATTACGATTTTATTATTTTGAAAATCTGATTTTTCAGTCTTACAATCTCCTCTTAAAGGAATTACCCCAAATTGACAATCACATCACTCACATGCACACATGCAATGCACTCTACCATTCATGTAAACTCATCATTTAATTATTAAACGACTAATCAATGCACCTTCATCCCTAAACAAGAAGGATATGTGGGTCCAGATCGTGTCCTGGCCACCCTAATGTGGACCCCTCCACCCATAGTGCTCTATACATACACCCTCACTAGCCCCATGGTCTTGCGCCATTTGGATCATGGCTATCCATAATACACACCGGGTCCTTCCTCAAGGTCTCATCGTTGTCGACTTCACCCATCCCCCAACCCACTACATGAGCCTGATCCTGGCGTATACTGAGCATGGAGATGTGAAACACCTCGTGATTCCATATGTTTACAAAGCAACTGGCACGCAATATGTCTATCCTCTTTAGTATCTCGAAGGCCCAAAAATCTCGGGGCGAGAAGCTGTCGCGCCATTTAACCTCGACCACTTCCTGCATCACCTTCAAGAAAACGTGTGATCTCCAACCTCGAACTCTAAGGGTCGACGCCAGACATCAAAGATAGTTTTGAACGCCAGCCAGAGAAGACGCCGCCGTGATTAAGTCACCCTTCTTGAGGTTCCTAATCGTATCAGACCGTGATTGAGCTCTCTCCACCTCGGTCCAACATAACTGACCTACATGGCCTCCCACACAATGCCTCCCCATATGGTGCTTATCTCAGATATCGCCGATAATCACAGGTTGTAGGCGACTCCACTAAGGAAAGTGCTCTTCCCAAATCCACCCTTATGATCCAGGACGATGCTCGCAGCATGTCCCCTTAACACCAGATAGTCCTCTCGTGACCGACCATCCGTCTCGAGGGGTGGAGCCATCATCGTCACCAGGCTCATAGCTTAAACTCTTCCAAAAGTGCGCCGCAAACCCTGCCCCTATCCGACACTATGATGACTGTAGTCCACAGTCTAATCACCTGAGGAATGTGCAACGCAGAATTTCACATGAGGCTCCGCACAGCGAGAAAATGCCAACTCACGAGCTGTCCATCAGCCACCCAAGAATGGCCCTCCGCCAGTCGGTCCGTGGCGCGAACAAAGTCCATCGTGGATAAAGCTCCTTAATTTCCACTGTTCACCTCCAATATTTCTGGCGAAGCTCCCGCCAGCTTCAGTTTCAAATTTCTTAACTCCGTCGACATGTGAGACATCGCCGAACAAAGTCCCCTACGTATCTCTTCAACTCACTCCAATAGTACCGCGCCCGAAGACTGCACATCTTCGTGCCACTCGGGTGCACGGAAAATCGTATAGTGAAACTCCCTAAGAATCTCCTCTCAAACCAACATCGAACCACTACTCCGCCCTTATACCCTAAGATCATCTCGGCGTGGACGGTCCAAATTGCCACCCATAATCACCGTACCGGTCCCCGATGGACACTATCTCTCCGTCCCGCCACCGGACTCGATCACTCGGGTCACGAGACTGGTAGCCACAAACTCCCCACCGACTTCGTGCCGTCGTATCAGCGTTCCAACCGTCTATGTCTTGAGACCGCCACTCCCCGAAGCTATACTAAATTTGAACGCCCTCGTGACTTCGACCGAGCATCACCACGACATTTGCCTTACCAAGATGGTAATGCAAAGTGAAGTCATAATCCTCTAGGAACTCCATCCATCTGCGTTGCCTCATATAGAGGTCCCGCTGCGTGAAGATATACTTCAAACTTTTATGGTCTGAGTACACCTCAAACTCCTCGCAATATAAGTAGTGGCACCAAATCTTCAAGGCGAAGACTACGGGTGCCAACTCCATGTCAAAGGTAATTCTACTCATGACTTTCAACTAATCCGAACAATAAGCTACCACCCTCCCAGATCGCAGACAAAACATATCCCAAATCCGGGCCCTCGAGGCATCAATATACCTGTGTTCCTCCGTCCCCCGTCCGAGACTATCAAGATAGGAGCCATGTTCTCTTCAACTCCCTGAACTTCCTCACATCGGGTCATCCCAACTGAACTCGACCTCCTTCCGGTCAACCTTATCATGTGTGCCGCTATCTCGAGAAATCCTCAATGAATCTCTTAATACCCACCAATCCCAAGAAACTACGATTCGGACTCGACTTCGCCTTCTCCCAACTCATCACGGCCTCAACCTCTCTCGGGTCCACCGGGACACGCCCTCGATGCCGACACCACGTGTCCTAAAATCTCACCTCGCAGTTTCAAAACTCGCACTTAACGAACTCGCGCACAAACATGGTCTCAACAATCAGAATATCGCATCCTCAAGTGATACTCATGCTCCCACTCTGACTGGGAGTAGATCAAGATGTCATCCACGAAGACCACGACAAGCTGATCTAGATAGGGCTGAATACCCTACGATGAGATCCATATCGTCACATTCGCCAATCCAAAGCGGCATCACCGTGAAACTCAAATGCCCATAACGCGTCCTAAAACGCTGTCTTAGTGGATATTCTGCTCTCCCTAACTCTAACGATGATAACCAAGGCGATGGGTTCATCTTGGAGTAGACTCGCACTCCTCTCAACTGGTCAAACAAATCATCAATCTCTAATAAAATGATTCTCGATCAGAACCCTGCTCAACTATCTCGTAATCAATACGCCGAAGGGTCTTGTCCTTCTTCTTCGCAAATAGAATCGGAGCGCCCCATGGTGAAGTGCTCGGTTTGATGAACCCTTGTCCAATAACTCTTGTAGCTGGACTCTAAGTTCCAGTAACTCAACTGGTGCCATCCTATGCAGAGTCATAGAGATGTAGCGGGCACTGTGGTGTAACTCGACATCGAAGTCCGTTTAATCTCCGCGAGGTACCCGTAGCCTATCCGGAAAACATCCACATACTCGCACACCACTCGAGGTAGATCTAAGTCCGTCTCTCCGTCCTCTAGGTAGTTCGCTATGTCCGCTTAACTCTGTCCTCACACTTGACTTCAGATACTGTATGGGGTAAAATATCATGTTTGGCCCCCGAAATTACACACGAGTATCGCCCTAATGTAGCAACCCTCCTAATACAATCGATAACGACCTATAAGCCGCCACCCAATCCATCCCTAGGATGACACGAACTCCGACATGTCCATGATCCTCGTCCACCGTGACTAGAGTCCCCCGAGATCTCCCAACTCGCAACCTCTATTATTATCATCCCTATTCTCGCCCTAATCCCTAGGGGAGAACTCACATACAAAGGCTCCTCTAAGGTCTCAACCTCTAAGCCCAACTCTATCACTAGAAGAAGACTGACTCTCCTTCCTCTTGCTACTAACACCCGCATCCCGAGTGCTCCGAGCATCCTCTATCTCTCTCTCTATGGTCAAGGCTGTCCCAACCATGGAGTCCATATCCTGTAGGCGAAGTCCTATAATTCTATCCCGAATAGACAACTTCAGCCCATTCTCAAATCTCCTAACCTTGGCCATGTTTGTGGCCACATAATCATCAGCAAATAGGGCTAGCTCTATGAACCTAGCCACATAATCCATCACCGTCATCACCCCCTGCTTCAGCTCTAGGAACTCCTGAGCCTTCGCATGCCTCGTAGTATCTGGAAAGTACTTATCCATGAACAGCTCCTGAAACTCTGCCCATGTCATAGCCTCTAGGTCTCTAGAAGTCCATGCCCATTTCCACCACACTTGGGCCTCACCCTCTAGCTGGAACGCAGCCTAACCCGATCCCGGGTCACAAAGGTAATCCCATGGCCTCTTACACTTCTCTAATTCCGCATGAACCAATGGTCTCCGCCACCATCTGATCTCCTCCTCCCGTGGAATGCCTGGAGGATGATACGCCTTAAACCCTCCGGGAGGTTACCGGGACCTCCCGACCACCGCTATGCTAGCCCCGTACGATAACAAATTCCGCCGTACACTCCACAAATTCCAAGAAAGGCCCGTCGATCAAACACCGGTGGTGCCCGATCAGCACTCGTGGACGCCCCACGCCCCTCTCGTCTCGACTAGCCATCTACATATTTCCAATGGCAACAAGAATCATTTAATTTTCATTTTAGTCTTTTTAATTAGCAATGCACATGCTAATTACTAATGGGGATTTGACAATCATGAACTCGAATCTGCTCATTTCTAAGGGCGCTAAATCTAAACCACTCACCCATTTATTTCAATAAAATTCTAAGCTTTCTACCATTTCAAGATCCAAATCCCTAAGGTCATAGTTCCTAACCTAGCATTCACCATTTCCTATACGCATTACACTACGCATATAATCTCCTCTCTCCCTACGCACAATCAATCATAATTCCCATATACATCATACCGTGTATATGTCCTTCCACGCAATTTGAAACATAAAATCACGCAATCAAAACATGCAACATTAATTACGTATCTCAAAGGGTATAAATGCAGCCCCGAGACACTATTCATACATAGAATCAGTGTATATTTCAAGTTCCTGCATTCATAAGCAATGCAAGACCATTTATCCAATATATTAAATCATATTTATCAACAAAATTTTATTTTCAAAATTTTATTTTATTTTTCAAAATTTTGTCTCATTTTATTTGATTTTAATTTAATTTAATTTTTAAAAAAAATTCGAAATTTTTTTGCGATGAACAGTGTTCATGAATCGGGTTCATGAATAGTGTCCAAAAAGTGACCTGTAACGCATCGAAGTCAAAATCGGTCAGGAACTTAGTCAGTGCACTACACTCAACTGCCTGGGCCAAATACAAGACAAAGCCACGCCCAGCCGCGCACCGTGGCCGTGAGTCGTGGCCACTCGTGTCGCAGCCCGCCTAGTCGTGTCGCAGACCTTGAAGGTCGATCGTGTCGCAGTGCCCCGCTTTATCTGCAGTACGTTGTCGCGTGCTTCACGCCGTCGCCCGCCCGCCGCCCTCCGTCGCAAGGAAGCATGTCGTGCCCACCGCCTAGTCCCCATCGCACACACCCGCAGTGTATTGCGATGAACTTCCGCTCACCGGCTGCCACTCATCACGATACAACACGTGTCGTGACACACACTCAAATGTACCCAAGTCCTCTCAGACAGAACACAAATTTTTTTTCCCAAACAGAATATAACAATTGTATCAAGAATACAATTTTTAATGTACCCACTCAAGCTTCCAACTTGCAACACACCGATTAGCCAATAATAAAACCCTTTCGTAATACAATCAAGAGCCCATTTCATTTCCTGCAATATTTTTTTTTTCGTTTTTTTTTTTTCACTTCTTCTAGCCACTATACTTATTTTTTTTTTCTCATTTTCCAAAATACTCAAATAAATTTATAAAATTTATTCAATTTTCTTCACTTTACAACTTGTAAACCTAGAAAATGGTTTCTTCACCCCCATTTTTTTCATTTTCCTTAAACTAAATAAATTTATTCCAAATTTATTTTCTTCTTCTCTTGTTCCGCTTACACACCCAGAAAAACTCCTAAAAATTTCCCTATGTGCTATCTACCAAGCACACAAACCATACACAATACATGATCACCCATCATTCATGCTATGAATATTTTTCACACAACAAATTTATCAAATCACACAAAACACACCAAACACATGCATGTAGTGTCCTAGTGTTATCCCGTGATTTCCTAGGTAATCTCATACCTAAACTTAACATTGAACCACACCTAGTGGTGATACTCTTACACCTCAAAGACTATGGCCTAAGCCCAAGCCCCAGCCCTGTAGTCGTGATACCCAAGCCCGATACCAAGTTGTGACGCCCAAATCCCGGGGTCCGTTGACTACCTCACAACTACCGAAACACTCGTGGAATGCTCCGTGACCCGACATTTTTCATAAAAATCGGGCAGAGTCTCCTTTGTACGGAGCTCATCCGATATAACCTGTCCCAACATCAATCACATGAGTAAAAACGTCTCGGGCCCATAAACCAATACTCATCACAATACATATATCCAACTATATAACCATAGTTCAAGAGTTAATGATTTACTCTTATACAACACATATATTAAAGTGAAAAACATTCTAATAAATGTATACATCTTAAAACCCAAGCCACAACCCGCTTTCTTTCCTCAACCATTTCTGTGACGAGCCGCTCCTCGTACCCTTGTAAATTCGAAAAACAATATCCCTCTAATGTAAGGAGCTAATGCTCAGTAGTGGAATCAACCCTTAATCGGGGCTACTCTCCACCTAAGTGCATATGCAATGCTCCAATGAAAACATACATTCAAGTAAATGCATGATCCTACTTGAATGTCTACCTGATCAACTCATATCCCGAGTCCTCACCGACTCCCTCACACTTGCCTAAGCCACGTATGAGAAACCTTATTTTCAACAAAGATGTTTGTTTATATTTGTGGACAACCCTCCGATATAAGTAGTGGACTTACTCCGATTATCTTTTTAGTGGACAACCCTCCGATGTATATCAATTGGGCCGACTCCGACGATTGATATTTTATATGGACTACCCTCCGATAATATTTATTATTTTTAGTCAACCCTCCGAAACAAGAATCACCTCATGTACTCACTCCTATTGTTCTAGGGTGCCCCAGTGCATATGGAATGCATGATGCCAATTCTAATACAATTATATAACACATGTAAAGATATAATCATGCATATATTCACATAATTTAAATCACACAAACATGTCATGTAATTTCACAATTCATTGCATCAAAAATTAGCTCACGTAGGCTAATTATCAAATACAAGCAATTCAACTTGAATTTCTCGACCAAACTCGATTTCACACAAAATTTGATTTTAGGTAGTCACTATTAAGTGAAACAGTGAAACCAGCCAGTCCGTATTCACATCGCTCTGTCTCGGTTTCACCTTGTGAAACCCAAATTATATAATACCCCGGCCTCATACGCATCAACACATGAATTAATGCACAATTTATCACACAATGCACCCAAACAGTCCATGCCCATTCACGGACTGTCCAAAAGTGCCACAATTTTCTGGTCGATCCCAGCTTTGGGACGATCAAAGCGACGCCCCTACGGCCTCAATCAACTCAAACATGGCCAAATACACTTAAACAAAGTGTAAAACTCCAAGTAGGATGAAACCCCACCTCACGGAGTTTGTAAGAAAACTCCTAATAGGTGTCCGCGCGTGAAGCTAAGCGTGAAGCGACTTTCCTTCTTACTCAGAAGAATTTCAGCGATCGGATGTGAAACCTAGAGAGAAGTTGGATGTTCTCTCACTAGAAATGAAAATCAAAGCTTACTGTAAAATCCTTCCCCTCCCCTGCCGTTTCTTTTCCTTTTCAGGTGTAGGAGCAGCTGTGTGGTATTTTGTCTTATTATCATTTAAACATTTCCATACTACCAATTATGTCCCCAAGCTTTGGATTTTGGACATTTGGCACTATCTCGGTCGTCCATTTCCATCATTTCTCTACTCATGCAACATGTGTAACATGAGTACATGTTATGATGACTTTAAGTACATAAAAGATTAATTTTTAGTCCCCGATACTTGGTGCCTTGAAAAAACTGCAAATCCCGACTATCTCGGAATTCGACGAAATTCAACGTGGTAACTAGATTTCGCGAGACAATTCCAACGGTGAAACCCGTTTCATCATCCGAGATCTAGAGAATAAATTTCTGATTTTTAACCGAAATTACGATTTTGCCCTTTTTGAGAAAATTGGATTTTTCTCGAGTCTTACATTTTGGGTTTAGACCTACACAATGTTCTACTTCTGTGACATCTAGAGGAACACTTGTAGAAACTAAACTATGTGAGATAATTGATAATCAAGCAAAAGAGTTAAAGAGTGCACGTAAAGAATTACAAAATACTTGTGTTAAGTTGAGTAACACATTTATTGAATTGAACGATACACATTCGGTACTTGAGAAGCAGTAAGAGCATATGAATCATGAGAAGAAGCAATTGGATCGTATTGAGAAATTTTTTATTCCCAACTAATGTTAATCATTAGGCTACTTAAATTATTTTTTATACTCTATTAAATAACTTTCATTTTAGTAATTTTAAATTTCTTCTTATTGCTTCAATTATGTAATAATGACTTATATATTAGAATTACTTTATTAAACATATTTAATTTTATTAATTTCATAAATTTTATTTTATGAATAATTAAAAAACATTGGCTTGAGCTAGCTTCATCGTCTATACAACTTGCGACTAGTTGCTTTTACTAGCAACATGGATATACTTGCGACTACTTATTCCTCATCAAAGAAAAATAAAACTTGCAACTGATAACTTTTCGTTGTTGAAACTTGTAAATAGCGATCACTTGATTTTCCTCGTAGAAACATTTAAACTTGTGACTATAACCTTTTCTTCGTTACAACATTTAAAATGCGACTATGAAATTTTCATCATTGAAATAATTAACTTGGGACCATTTATTTTTCATGACGGAAATGATCACTTGAAAACACTTAATTTCATCCTAAAAATATTTAAACCGTGTCCAAATTTTTTCATCATTAAAAATTGTAATCCATGACTACTTATTCTTTGTCGTAGAAACATGAAATTGCGACCATGTAAAATCATTGTTGAAACATTTCAAACGCAACCAAATATTTTTACAGTAGAAAGTAAAATTGGCGGCCAGTTACTAGTCGTAGTAGAAAATAAAATCAGTGACTAAGATGTTGGACATAAAAATTATCGATGGCAGAAATAATATCGTTCATCCGTAAAATTATACGTGATAAAATTCAAAAATGGTCTTAAAAACATTCCTCGCGACCATTTTTGTTGGCGACGATAACATTTCGTGCGAGATCATTATTTGCGACTAGAATTATTGTGTCTAGGACGAATAACGTAGTCACGAAATAGTTAATTTCTAGTCGTGATTAGTTCCTAAGTTGGTACATGTTGATGAGAACATAGTTGGAATGGATGAAAATTTAAAAGAAGTAAAGTTATTGATAGATGCCAAATTAAATGAAGTGAGTATGGTTGGGATTTATGGGATTGGTAAAACTACCATTGCTAAGGTGATCTACAATGATATGTTTCATTAATATAAGCATCATAGCTTTCTTGAAAATGTGAGAGAAATCTAAAGGTGATCATGGTTTGCTTCAATTACAAAAAAAAAACTCCTTGGTGATATCCTAATGGAGAAGAATCCGAAGTTATGCAATGTTGATTAAGGAATCAAAATGATAGAGGATATGTGTTATTTGAAAAAGGTTCTTATCGTTCTTGATGATGTAGATTATCCAAGACAATTAAAATTCTTAGCTAGTAGTTCTGAATGGTTTGGTCGAGGAAGCATAATCATCGTAACCACAAGAAATAAACGTTTCCTATATGTACATGATAAGGCATATTTATCATATGAGGCTAAGGGGTTAACAAAAAGCAAAGCATTGGAACTCTTTAGTTGGAATGCCTTTCAACAACACCATCCAAGAGACAATTATATGGACCTTTATAATCGTGTACTATTAGAATGGTCCATATATTTAAAGTTTTAAATTTAAAACTTGAATCTCCCACATTTCAAAACACCTCTTCCTCAACCCTTGTACCTCTTGGGAGACCAATGTATTTTGAGTCTCCGCAAGAAGAGGCATTACTTTGTTTTGAATTTTCAGCCTACTCAGATATGTAGAGAAATATCACCATCAAGTTCTATTTTTGAGAAGGGTTTAGAAGAACCAAAAGTGATTTCATTTTAGTGCTTTAGTTTCAACATATTTAGTTTTCTAGTATTCCAGTTTCTCTGTTTCTCAACAATGGCTGGAGGTATCTATATTTTGCCATTTTGCTTCTACATATGATCTGATTATGTTGTTGGTATCTTCATATGATCATATTGTTTGATTACTTGATTTTACATTTGGTATCAGATGTATAACCTCTGCCTTGCTTAGAAAATTTTCCTTTCAGTTTAGGAACATTTTTGTCTACAAACTGTATTTAATGAAAATCAATATAAGACTTTTAGATGAAACTTCATATATGAAACCATTATCATTTAGATTTCTTATTTTTCAATGTTTAAAGGTGTATGAAGTTTGATGTTTAAACAATGCCTTTTTTGGTGCCTTCAAAATTAGAATACTAAATATATCTATTCAAGATGGTTTTTACAACTTTTAATGTAAATAAAAGGGTAAAAAATCTTTAGAAAACATGTTTATGGGAAAACCTTTCCTTTCCCTTTTAAACATGGCTTCTGGACCAAATAAAAATTGGTTTTTCTAGGTAGAAAACAATTCCAAAGGTTGAAGATTACTTGAATTATGGGTTGATTTTGAGCCTTGGGCTATGTATTTCCTGTAGGCCTCAAGGCTTTAATGTGGACTAGGCTGGGCTTGGGCCTTATTAAAAAGATGACATAATGGATTTCGTGAGTTTCAAACCCATGACCATCATATATAATTAAAGGCAGTCAACCACTAGGCTTAATGGTTGGTTGATAAATCTACATAAATTCAAATATTTTTCTCCAGTTTGATTCAAAGGGGCCCCTTCTACATTGACTCCTAACATGTTTGGACTACCAAGGATAGAAAATCATATTTGGATAGTCGGTGGTTGTTTGTCTGGGGAATAGTGCACGGATCCACCTTGTTTGGCTGTAGGGATAGTCAGTGCATTATTTGGATGCAGGGACATCCAAAAACTCTTTGGGATAGCCTATTTGGTTGCTGATTCGTGCCACAGTAGGGTGATCCAGAATCAACAAAATTTGTTTCCTATTTTCCTCCTCTTTGTAGTAGTAAACTCTTTGCCCGATTATATGATCTAGGTCGAACACATGGATGGGTTTCTTAGTACAAATGATTCTTGTTAAATCAAAATGGTGAATTTGGTTTGGATTTAGGTTTGCTAAAGCAGTGGGTGTAATGGTTGTGGCGAAATTTAAATAAAATAAAATGTAAAGAAGTCTCCTTAAAGTATCAAGATCTTGGGCTTAGGATTTTCTAGAGGCAGCGAGGGTCCTCGAGGGTCATTTCCTCGTTGGGGAGGATGACATATAGTCATCTCGAACGGATCTTCATTGCTAAAACCTAACCCAAAATATTTATCCTTTTGAAAAATATGGCATCACGACATCGGTGGTGCGACCGATTGAAGAAAAAGTCATCTGATTTCCGCTTTCTATGGAGTCGTAGGGTAATAATGAATATCAGTGGATTTAACATCAAGCATCCACTGAACCCTAAAAGCTTACCAAATAATAGTCATTCAAGGAGATTTGAAGAGATAAAAACCTACAGTTAGAAAGGGAACACAGTGACGGCAGTGGATACCTGCGTGAAGAACAGGGGAACCTCCAGCAGCCTAGATCCACCTTTTGACAGCCTTACGCTGGGGGCACTTGGCCAAACATCCTACGAGTTGTCATCCTCGAGAGGTGTGTTTGGCACCGAGAAAAAAAGAGAAAGTGGAGAGAAAAGAAAGGCGGGAAAGCGGGAGAGTGGCTTCTCCAAAAATTTAATATGAAGTGATTGGTGTTTACAGAGCCTTGACTCAAGCTTGATATAGTGTGCGAGCAAGGGAAGTACATAAACCAAAAACAAAGGCTATTACAAGGGTAGAAAGGAGAAAAACCAAGCAGGTCGTTTGAACACAAAAGCGACGAAATTTCGTTATGCACGGTGATTTTTTATTATCATTGCGAAAATTCGCTATGATAGCGAAATTTAATATCATAAGCGAAAATAGTTATTATAAGCGAAGTGAAATTTTCGTATGCATAATGTTCTTCGCTATGCGAAAGTCCTAGCGTAGCAAATTTTAGCCTTGTTAAGCCTTTATTCCTCCACATTTCTTGTTCCATTGCTCCTGCTTCATTTTTTCTTCTGTTTTACGCTCTTCTTTCCTCTGCAGTCTACGATCTATGATGTTGAGTTTGACTCGAATTCTTCATGTTTGGATCGACTCAACATGATGTTGGCATGATTAGCTCTTAAGCGCAAAATTTACTTACAAAAATGCGTCGATGGGTATAATAGTAGGGACCTTAATGTGTAAATCGGGTTAATTAGAATGATTAGTGTACAAAAAGCACTCAAAACCTATAATAAATAGGGTTCAAAATAGCACTTTTTGGGCACTAATCAGCTGCAGGGATATCCATTGAATTCTAAATTCATAAAATTTTGTGTCTAAAGGGATTTGAACCTAAGACCTTATAGTCTTAATATAAGTCATCAACCACCAAGCTAGGTATGAGGTTGTTATTACTTTTACATTGGTTTTCTTTATAGAGATTGATGGCTATTAGAAAAATTTATGAAAATGTGTTGTCGGCTCGAATTAAAAACAAGTATTGGGACTTAATCGGCACACACTACTAATGAGCTAGCATGCGATTGATATTAGATGTCATTTGCAGTTGATTTTATGTTTAAAATATAGGAATTAAATTTCCTATATATTAAATTTATTATGATTATTTGTACGTGTATAGTTTTACATGCAAAATTAATTGAATGATAATCTTATTGTTTAAATTGCTTAAAGTTTTTGCAATAATGTTCAGTGATCGATATAATTTTTAATTAATTAGGGAATAGCCACAACATCCTTAATTAATTAAAATCATATATTAAGTTTTAAGATCACATTTGATTACATTAATTGTAATTAATCATATGGAATGTGATAAATCTCATCCCACATGAATTTTTATTATATTTTGTATGGTTAATTAGGATGAGATATCAAATTATATTTTCTAATTTTCCCACAAGGATTAGGAAAAGAGGTATGATTTGATAATTTTATCATAAGATTCTTTAAGTCTAAATGAATAAGCTTTAGCCCACATACGAGTTTTGTATCCCTTTAGATTTATGATTTAAAAGCATGATTTACATTGGTAGGCTTATGATATTGTATTTTGCCTCAATCACGATTAATAAGCATGTATATTTAAAATATTGTAGTTATTCAACCTGCAAACATTTCTGATTTTAAGTGTGATATTCTCGAACTAATTAAGGGGTGATAACTATAAGGTATGGAAGGAGATAATTCTTACGCATTTTAGGATGAATGAATGTGGCGCATTATAAGGAAAGAGCAGAACTGATCCTATTACGAAGTAATATACTTGAGTTGTCTATCTTTATGATAAGTGCGAGAGGTCCAATCGCCTCTCCATGATGTTCATAAAGACTAAGATATTTGTTGGTATTAGTGGTTCCGTCGAGCAAATTGATATAGTCAAACCACTTCTAAAAGCCATCGATAAGCAGTTTGTAACTTCTAACAAAGGTCTTGCTAGTACCTTAATTATGCAATTTTCATCCACCAAGCTCACTGGGCTAAGAGGAGTGCATGATCATATCATGCGCATGAGGGATATAGCGACTTAACTTAAGTCATTAGAAGTTACCATTTCAGACACTTTCCTTGTTCATTATGTATTGAACACTCTGCCCTAACAATACAGTCCCTTCAAAATCTCTTACAACACACATAAGGATAAATGGTCAATTAATGAATTGTTAACCATGTGTGTGCAAGAGGAGGGAAGGTTAATGATTGAAGAGGGCGAAATGGTTAACTTGACCACTTTTGGAAAGAAAAGAAAGGATCAAGCTAAAAGAAAGGGAAAGATTCTTGTTCAACCAGGCATAAAGAAGGAGTCAAAGTGTTTTTTCTGTAAGAAGAAGGGACATGTCAAGAAGGACTGCTCAAAATTTAGGATCTGGCTTGATAAGAAAGGTGCTCAATTTTCTTTTGTTTGTTATGAATCTAATATGGTTTATGTTAATCATAACACATGGTGGATTGATTTTAGTTCTACAATCCATGTTTCAAATACCTTTACGAATTATGCAAAACTGGGAAGCCCGGTGGCAGTGAACAATGCATCTATTGGCAAGCAAGATGGGTTACATGTGGAAGCTATTAGCACTTGCAGCCTTGTATTAAGCAGAGTTGTTTCATTTAAATTGGAAAAGACATTTATGTTCCAAGTTTCTCTAGGAAATTTAAAATTTCAATTTCAGACTTGTACCTTTAGAAAGTTTTCCTTTAACTTTACATCGGGTTTTTGTTTTCTAATAAATCCAAAGTTATTTGTTATGGTACATTGTTGTGCGATGTCTTTCCATATTCAATTACAGTGTCATTCTCTCTAACAATTTATGCATGTGCAGCTGGATTAAAAAAATGTGTTATGAATGAGGAATCCTCTATGTTATGTCACTTGGAGATTAGGACACATCTCAGTTGAAAGAACAGAAGAAATTAGTTATTGTTGATTACTTAGTACTTTGGATTTTGCTGATTTTGAGACTTGTGTGAATTACATTAAGGGCAAGCAAACCAACAGGTCTAAAAGGGGTGCAAAGAGGAGCACAAACCTATTAGAGATTATACATACTGGCATTTGTTGTCCTGACATGGATGCAAATGGTCCAAAATACTTTATCACCTTCATAGATGATTATTCACGATACATATATCTCTACTTCGTTCCAAAGATGAAGCTTTAGGCGCCTTTAAAGTTTTTAAGGCCAAAGTAGAGAATCAATGTGGACAACATATTAAGATCGTGAGATCAGATAGAGGTGGAGAGTACTATGGTAAATACATAGAGAATGGACAAGCTATTGGTGCATTTGTGAAATTTCTTCAAGAAAATGGGATTGTTGCCCAGTACACTATGCCCGGTTCTCAGGATCATAATGGTGTGGCAGAAAGAAGAAACCGAACTTTAATAGACATGGTAAGGAGTATGATGAGTAATACAAAACTACCTCAATACTTATGGTCTAAAGCTCTAAAGAAGGAAGTGTGTATATTAAATCAAGTTCCAATTAAAGCTGTCCCTAAGACGCCTTTTGAGTTATTCAAAGGTTGGAAACTGAGTATGTGACATATACGCATTTGGGGATGCCCGTTTGAAGTGAGAATTTATAACCCATAAGAATAGAAGCTAGACCTGTGATGCCACTGGCTTAGTGGTGTCCGTTGACCACCGTCGACTGCGGGCTATCTTGTGTCTCATATCCTTGAGACCCGTACATAGTAAAATGGCCACATTGGCCATCGTCCTTACTCCCACAAAATGTATGTTTTATACAAAAATGAGTTAATTTACAATTATGTGGGTCTTTTGCCCATATTTTTACAAAATACATAACAGATATATATGACCATTTCTTCGTCTCCTAAGACCTTGAATTAGTCCATCTAAATGAACCTTCGGTACCTAAATAATTTTCCCTCGACGAATTGAGCAATGCCCGGTAGTTGAATTATCCTACATAGTTACTCCGCTAAGTACACATGTAATGGCAACGAGCACATTCGAGTAAAACGTCTGAGTTCTACTCAAATGTCTTCTGGCGATATGGATGATGATGCGGGCCACCTCCCGTGTCTCTCGAGGCCTCCTTGGCTCCCTCACGCATGCCTAAGCCCGAGTGTGTGAGAAAGCATTGTTTTTCAAAACAAAGGTTTTGTTCGAAAACATACTCACAGAGTTCCCGGTAAAATCTATTAGACAACCCTGCGGGTGAATTCTTGGGTAATTCTCGGAATAGTCATGGGCCAGTGTGTTTGCTGGACAACTCTCGAGCCAATTCTTGAAAATCTTCCCCTTGAAATTCCTTTCCTGACCATTTTCCTTTTTTATTTTCTTTCATGTCGTACCTCCACACAGTATTATTCTAGGTTGCCCCGGTGCATATGAAATGCATTATGCCATTTTCATACAATACATGTCAATATATCAATCATGCATATATTGACAAAATTCACATACTAACTACATGTTATTCATTCATAGCAATAACATCAAAATTAGCTCACATATGCTAATTAACAATTTAATTTACAATGGCTCACACACAATTATAATTCATATAATTCAAACATCATGTTAACACATTAAATTCCATGCATTAACATATTATTTTCCACACAATTCAAGCCATTCATTTTAAGCAAATTCACATGGACGTTTTTGGTCCAACACGCAAATCGGGACTGTTTTTAACAGTCCCCAAAAACAGTGCGTGGGCTATCCATGGACGGCCTCGCGCCGACCTCGGTTCCACTTCTTTGGAGGCAAAAATTAGGTCTTAGTTCCGGCCTCCTGACACCAAAACCACAATTTAACACATATGTAAAGCACATGGGGACCATTTTCATCAGATCGGGTCACGAGACTATCAGCGGGTCGAGTGCAGCATTTAGGTCCAAGTTTTGGGGGCCCGACTAGCAACCATCACGGCGTCATGCAATCAAATCATTGACAAAGGCTCTTATGAGATTAAATCAAGTAGGAGAAAAACCTTACCTCCCGTAGTTGTCGAAACTCTACAAAATCGGTGCCCACGCGTAGCCCTTGCCATGGGGAGCAACTTTGCTTCTTGCCTCACCGGGAACCAACGGTCTGATCGATGGGAAATTTAGAGAGAAGTTGGAGCTTCTCTCTCTAAAAATCCCACTCTTTTCTCTCTCCTATTCACGGTTTTCTCTCTTCCCCCTCTCTGGCCCGGATTGGAGTCGACTTGGGTCGAGGGTGTGGCTACTAACTTGCAGCGTATGCAGTACCATTGGTTGATAGGATTACCCTTATCCTCTTTATCCATCTACTTTGGATTTTCCTCCAATTAGGAGATGCCACATGTCCACGTGGGCCCCACTTGGCTCTCCTTGTTTGACTAATTCTGCACCTGACACATGGCACCTCTTGAGCCACTCAAAATGTGCCAAATGTCCCGCACTACCTCCATTACCTCGAAAAACATGAAAATTCCGATTGTCTCAGTATTCGACGAAATTCGACATGGTAGCTAGATTTCGTGAGATGATTCCAATGAAGAAGTCCGTTTCGTCATTCGAGATATAGAAAAATTTCGGATTTTGACCGAAATTACCATTTTACCCTTTTTCAGAAAATTAGGATTTTCTCGGGGTTTCACAAGACCCAAGGACCATTAGTGGGTATTTCATTGGTATGATGAAAGGTCCAAGGGCTATAGATTTTATTATCCATCTCACAGCACTAGGATTATGGAATCAAGAAATGCGAAATTTCTTGAGAATGACTTGATCAATGGGAGTCATCAGTTTCAGGACATTGTTTATGAGAGGGATCATTATGAAGGTCAACCCTCTAGTTCAAGTGATAGATTGATTGTCATTCACACCCCTCGAAGTACAGCGAGGTAGTGAGAACCACATTTTTGAAGTTCCACATATTGCTATATTGATCCTATAGATCAAGTTGCCAATGAAGAAATTCCAGAAATTGTTGAACAACCAATTGAGCAACAGGTTGATCAACAAATTCATCAAGAGAATGATGAAGCAACATTAAGAAGATCTAAAAGAGTTAGGAAATCAGCAATTCCTAATGATTATATAGTGTATTCACAAGCCATGAGTTCTAAGGAATCTAATTCATGGTATTGCCATGAAAGAAGAAATGAATTCTATGACATCTAAACGAGTTTGGGATCTCATTGAGTTTCCTAATGGTGTAAAACCCGTTGGATGTAAATGGGTCTTTAAAACAAAAAATGACTCACTGGGCAACATTGAGACATAAAGCGGGCTAGTTTAGCTAAAAGGGATTCACTCCGAAAGGGAAGGAATCGAGCTACAGGGACCTTTTCTCTATTATCCCCAGAAAGATTCTCTTCGGACATCATTGGCATTGGTTGCCCATTTTGAAAAACGATGATGATGATGATGTTGTCGAATGGATGTAAAGCGACATTCCTTAATGGTAATCTAGAGGAAGAGTTTACATGAAATAACCTGAAAGTTACTCCTCACAGTGAAATCGTATTTAGTTTGCAAGCTTAAGAAATCCATATACGGTTAAAACGACATCCCGCCAATGGTATTTGAAATTCCATGAAGTCATTACTTCATTAGGTTTTTGAAAGAAAATATCATGGATCAATCTATAACACCAGAAGGTCGATTGGGACTAAGATTTGTTTTTCTTGTGTTATATGTGGATGATATTATGCTTGCAACCAATGACTCTAGGGACTGTTATGAGGTGAAACAATTTCTCTTCAAGAACTTTGATATGAAGGATATGGGTGAGGAGCATCTTATGTCATTGGCATTAAGATCCATAAGGGAAGATCTCCGAGGCATTTTGGGTTTGTCTCAAAGAGACCTATATCAATAAAGTTTTAGAGATTTAACATGAAAATTGTTCATAAGGTGTAGCACCTATTTTGAAGGGTGTGGTCGATTTGAATCGATTGCCCCAGATGATTTAATGGGAACACATGAAGAACATTCCATATGCTTCCGCTGTTGGAAGCCTGATGTATGCTCAAGTCTGACCAAACCTAACATTGCATTTGTTGTTGGAGTATTAGGAAGATATCAGAGTAATCCGGGTATCGACAACTAAAGAGCTTCAAAGAAGGTGATGAGATACCTTCAAGGAACAAAGGATTACATGCTTATGTATAAAAGAACAGATAGTTTAGAGGTGATTGGCTACTCCGATTCAGACTTGGCTGGCTATGTTGATTCTTGTAAATCAACATCTGGTTATATTTTCAAGCTAGCTGATGGAGCTGTATCTTGGAGAAGTGCGAAACGGTTTGGCCGGCCACTTCCCTTATGGAAGCGAGTTCATATCTTGTTTGAGGCTGGCTCGCATGGTGTGTGGTTAAGAGTTTTACGTGGCGCCCGAGCCCGGGGTCCGTTGACTACCCGTCAACCGCGAATACAAGTGGTCGGTTTACGAGCACCACTTTTAGAAAATCGGGGCGAGTCTCAGCATGCGGGAGCTCTGCAATCTGATGTATAAAACCTGCATTCACATCCCAAACAGTCGATAATATTTCCATGAGATTAGGTCCCATGTTTTGGGGCCAGATCAACTCTTTCCCATTCAGGCATTTTCCATACAAATACATGATTTAAAGCCAAAGTGCAATTAAAAGACCAAAACAACCCCTTAATTTACGGGAGTCACGGATGGTGAGAAAAATCCCGAAAATTCTAACAATTCGGTCCCATGTTTTGGGGCCCGATCACTTTTCAACCCCTCACGGCCTCAAGTAACGAAACATCGAAAAACCCTTAAAAATGGGAATAAAATGCAAGTAGGAGAAAATCCTACCTCTTGAGTTGTCAAAACTTCATGAGCCGAGGTCCACGTAGCACGCTCAAGCGTGAGCGTTTCTCCCTTCTTGCTCGTCGAAATCCAGCGGTCCGTCCGGCGTGTATTTATAGGAAAGTCGGAGACTCTCTCTAGAATCACCATTTTGTCTCCTCCACGCCTACTGCATCTCACCAAATGACCCCCACGTTTTTGCCTTTTGTTTAATTTGGAGAAGATGGGCCATGTTCACTAATTTGTCTTTAGTGACTTAAACTTTCAACAAAATGACCTTTATGTCCTTCTTTTATCAGATTTGATTTTCGGCACTATCTCGGCCATCCATTTTCATCATTTCTCTACTCATACCACTTATGGTACATGAGTACATGTTATATGTGGCTTTCGTTGCATCGAAAACCGATTTACGACACGACGCGATGCCTCGGCGTGTCGACTCGACATCTCGAGAAGAATTATGAAATTTTATGTGTTAACTAGATTCCCCATTGAGGCGATTCCAACGGTACAATCCGTTTCGTCATCAGAGATCTAGAAATTAATCTGATTTTTAGCAGTAATACAATGTTAT
Organism: Tetrastigma voinierianum; assembly: GCA_016808115.1. Taxonomy (NCBI): domain Eukaryota; kingdom Viridiplantae; phylum Streptophyta; class Magnoliopsida; order Vitales; family Vitaceae; genus Tetrastigma; species Tetrastigma voinierianum. Next base: position 176,407 of record JAEQBH010007809.1, on the reverse strand, counting down.
GTCAAAAATTACGATTTTGCCTTATTTGAAGTGGAATTTCTGGGTCTTGTTCTCCCCCTCCTTAAAGGAATTTAGATCACGAAATTCGGGACAATCACGATACGCACATGCATATGCAATGCGCCTCTACCATGCATATACTCTCGTATCCTACGGCTAGCCGGGACGGCATTGTCCCAGTCTTGAGATCCCACGTCTGCAGAGGCGATCCATTCGCTCCTTCTCAATCTATGCAAGTCACCGAAACTAGTGTGAAGCGAAATCATACGCCTCTTCTTGAACTAGGAGAAAGGTGATCCTCCCTCTTGTTACCAACTTGCAGAAGTATCAGAGCTGTTTCAAAAGTATTCTCGATTTCTCTACATGGTCGGCGTCCAGCCATGGAGTCCATATCCCGTAGGTGAAATCCTATGATCCTGTCCCCGAATGGACCTTCTGCACCCATTCTCGTGTCTCGTATGCCCGGTAATCCAAGAACTCGTATCTCGAAGATTGACCTTCGGTCTCCCGACTCCTCGATGCCTCAACCTTATAGGTCTTTGCTTGCGGAGTGCGACCTTACCACTTATCGAAACCTCCTTGATGGCTAAAACTAGCACTTGCGAGACTTAGCGTCTAGTGATGGTCTCTTAACAGCTGTAAAACAATCCTCAAGTGATACTCATGCTCCCACTCGGAATGGGAGTAGATCAAAATGTCATCCACGAAGACTACGACAAACTGATCTAGATAGGGTTGGAATATCCTATGCATGAGATCCATGAATGCTGCTAGTGCATTCGTCAATCCAAAGGGCATCACCGTAAACTCATAGTGCCCATAACGCGTCCTAGCCATTGTCTTAGGGACTCCGTATCCTAACTCATTGATGATAACGGTCACGAAGGTCTATCTTGAAGTAGACTCGCTCCTCTCAACAGTCCGAATAAATCATCAATCCTCATTATTAGATACCGATTAAGATCCTAACCATGTTCAAGCATGCAGTAGCCAATGCACCGTCGAAGGGTCTTGCCCCTCTTCTTCGCAAATAGAACCTAGCGCCATGGCGAAGTGCTTGGTCCCAATAAACCCCTTGTCGATAGCTCTTGTGATTTGGACTCTGAGTTCCTACGACAAACTAGGTGCCATCTACATGTGGAGTCATAGAGATGGAGTGAATTACCAGGTGTAACTTCGATGCAGTCTACATCCCTATGTGGAGTAATCCAAGTAGCTCATGCAGGAAAACATTCACTTGATGGCAAACCATGGAGGTAGATCAGTCGACCTCTCCTCGTCCTCACAGGGTAAGGCTCGCGAGTGACAGCTAGCGTCCACGACATGAACTGGAGTGTCTTTGTCAGGAACAAAATATCATGATTGTTCCCCCCTGAAATCCCATACGATTACCGTCTGGCACGCGTGTGAGCGGTAACCCTCTGCGCTCTGTCGATGCGACCACTGTAAGCTATCGGCGATCCATCCTCGCGGGATGGCGTCGAACTTCGACATGTCGAAATCCTCGGAGTCCTTTGGCCAGGTAGAGTCTCGGGATCTCTAACTTCGCAACCTCGACATATACGTACCTATTCTCGCCTAATCCCTAGGAGACTCTCACGTCTGTGGCTCCTCTAAGGTCACAGAGGTCCTTGCCCATTTCCACCATATTGGACTCATTCTCATTAGGCATGGCTAGTCCCTGGCCTCCACAGTAGTGTCGGTAATCTCCATAGCCTCACAACACTTTCTCGTTACGCAGACGATGGTCTACCACCATCGGATCTCTTCCCCCTGTGAATGTCGGAGGATGATACGTCCTAAACCTCTGGAGGTTACTAGGATCTCCTTGTCTACCTGCTATACCAGCCTGTGCTATAGCATTCGCTGTAATACCTATAGCCTCGGCAAAAGTCTGCTAATCAAATACTGATCGTGCCTGACCAGTATCCCGTGGACGCCCTCTACGTCCTCGTACTCTACTAGCCATCTACATTGGTCAAATGGCAACACGATTCATGTAATTTTCATTTCAGTCTAACTAGCAATGCATATGCCGATTACTAATAGACTTGTGACCACGAACTAACAGTTCATTTTCTAAGTGACGCTAAATTTCAACCACTCCAATTCATTTATTTCCAATAAGGTTCTAAACTTTCTTGTTCATTTCGTTAAATCTCGGGTCATAACCCATAAGTATTTACCCTTTTCCTATCGCGTTTCACCATGCATATAATTCCCTAAAACTACCCGCAATTACGATTTCAATTGGTAGTTAAATCGATATAGTATCTCTAAGGCATGAACCACGGCCACAGAGACACTAATCATACACATAACCCAATGTATCGCCAATTAATTTTGCATTTAAGTATTGTTTCAACAAAATTTTATTTTGAAAATTTTATTTTTTGAACATTTGTTTTCGAAGGCTTTTGTGATGAGCCGATTGTTCATTTTGGTGACTCGAGGAGCAGTCTTTGAGTCAATAGGACCAAAAAGCGGTCGAGTCACTAAATTAACTTATTTGGCCGGGCACACCTAGATTGGCCAATGAAGTTGGTGATATTATAATATTCTTTATATTATAACTTTCTTGCCTCATTATGTTTTGCGTGTATATTCATATATAAACGTTTCTTTGCATCTTTCGTTTTGACAAGATCATGATGGCATCTTTGCATCTTATTGAATATCATGTATGACTCGCAAACCATTGTGTGTTATGCCATTCTTATGGCGCAGTGTAATAACCGTCTACCGGTGGACGTAGCGCATTTGGGTTCTGACCACATTTTGTTTGTATAATGGGGGGCTGCCGATTTGTTTTCTCGTGCTGCTGGTTCATCAATCGAATAATTATTAAAGGTTGTTGTGTTTGCCGATCTTTCGGTTTGTTTCTGCCCGAAGCGCGCTGACATTGCTACCATCCATCAACAATCTTCAAACATTTGCCATCTTTCAATGATGCGTGTTTGCCATCGTTCGTTAACCGTGTACTCGTTTCAATCGTCTCGTCTTTGGTGTTTGTTGCTGTTAATCAGTCGCGACCAGCTCAACGGTAGTCGATATGGTGATGGCAGATGGTTCTATAAGGTAATCGTAACCGATGACCACTAGTGGTGATGTTGCTCGTGGCTGACCCGAAACATCTCATTCTGGAAGCGCCATGATATCGACCACGTGTTTGGTGGATACGGTTTGATCACCGGGTGTGACCAAGCGTTATAAGCACCGATGCCGGCGTGACGCTGAGACGGGTTCGGTTGTTTGCTGTGACGCGAGGAATACAAGTGGAGGTCGGTTGCAGACGCCACTTTTAGAAAATCGGGCGAGTCTCCTTTGTTCGGAGCTCTACGAATACAATACTTGTATAAAACCACCATTTACTGTCCCCCAAGCAGTCCGATAATATTTCATGATTCGGTCCCATGTTTTGGGGCCAGTCGATAACCATTCATTTTGCATACAAATACATGATTTAAGAAGCCAAAAATTCTGGAATTAAAAAGACCCAGAAACAGCCCCTAATTTCTGGGCAGTACGGATGGTGAAAAATCCCAAGAAATTCTAACAATTCGGTCCCATGTTTTTGGGGGGCCAGATCACTTCCTTCGCGGCGCCGAGCCAATAAAAGCTTGTCGAAAAGCCGCCCAAAATGGGAATAAAGCATGGTAGGAGAAAATCCTACCTCTTGGAGTTGTCAAAACTGTAAACCGGGGATCCTGCGTAGCTTGCTCTGCGTGGGGCGTTTTCCCTTCTTGCTCGTCATCCAGCGGTCCCGCGTCGCGTGTATTTATAGAGAAGTCGAGACTCTCTCTCTGGGAATCACCATTTTGTCTCCTCCACGCCCTCTTGCATCTCTGCAAATGACTACGTTTTGCCTTTTGTTTAATTTGGAGAAGATGGGCCATGTTCACTAATTTGTCTTTAGTGACTTAAGCTTTCAACAAAATGACCTTTATACCTTCTTTTATCGATTTGATTTTGGCTTTATCTCGGCCATCCATTTTCATCATTTCTCTACTCATACCGCCTTAATTTTGTGGTACCTGTTATATGTGGCTTCGTTGCATGAAAACGATTTCACGACACGACGCGTGCCTCGGCGTGTGACTCATTGTCTCGAAGAAATTATGAAATTTTACGTGTTAACTAGATTTTGCGAGACGATTCCAACGGTATAATCCATTTTGTCATCCGAGATCTTGAGAATTAATTACGGATTTTTAACCGTAATATAATGTTGTAATCGAAATTACGATTTTGCCCTTATTTCAGAAATTGGAATTTCTCGGGTCTTACAGTTTCATATGTGGGCTTAGAATTGTGGATTCTATATCTAGGCCATTGAATTTGTACTGTGATAACTCAGCTGCGATATTTATGGCTAAGAACAACAAGAGTGGTAGTCGAAGTAAGCATATCGACATTAAATACTTAGCCATAAGAGAACGTGTTAAAAAAGAGAAAGTGGTCATTGAACACATTAGCACTGAGTCGATGATTGTCGATCCTTTAACTAAAGGCATGCTACCTAAGTATTTTAAGGATCATGTAGTACCAATGGGACTTGGTTCCACGATGTAATTTTATTGTATGTACATTCATTATTTTAATGAAACTCTTATTCAGTATGATATTTCTTATATGGTTTTTTACATTTTAGATTATTATTATTATTTTGAGAAATATTATTAAGTTTGGACCTTGAATAAACATATGATTTATTCATTAAGTTTAAGGGTTTGTGTTGAGGAACTGGAAATATTGTAATACATGGAAGATACTACTCACTATAAGAGGACCTATCACCATGGTTATATTGGATTTCCTTGTGGTGGGTGTTGAATAGATGGACAAGTGGGAGAATGTTAGAGATCAGTCATATATTTAAAGTTTTAAATTTAAAACTTGAATCTCCCACATTTTCAAAACACCTCTTCCTCAACCCTTGCACTTTTTCAGGGAACCAGTGATGGCCTTGAGTCTCCATAAAGAAGAGGCATTGCACATTTTGGTCCTAAGCTGCTCAAATATACGGAAGAATTCACCATCAAGTTCTATTTTTTGAGAGAGGTTTAGAAGAACAAAAGTGATTTCATTTTGGTGCTTTAGTTTCAACATTTTGATTTTCGGTATTACCGTTTCTACGTTTCTCAACAGTGCATTTTGGGAGTATCTATGATACGGCATTTGCTTAGCGTATGATCTAATTATATTGTTAGTATCTTCATATGATCATATTGTTCGATTACTTGATTTTACATGTACTACATTATGAAAAAGGTCTTCCATTAGCTCTTGTAGTTTTGGGTTCTTTTCTTTTCCAAAGAGATGACAAAGAATGGGAAAGCACATTGTGTAAATTAAAAACAATCCCTCAGGGACATCGGAGAAAGGTGCTTTCCTGAGTAAAAGTTATGATGGACTGGATGATAGATGTAAGAAGTTGTTCCTTGATATTGTGTGTTTCTTCAAGGATTGCAAAGAAAAAATAGTTACCATAATACTAGAAGGTTGCAGATTCCATCCCAAGATTGAACTAAAAATTCTTGATGAGAGGTGTCTCACTTCCATATCACATGACATTATAAGCATGACTTGATACAAGAGATGGGTTGGGCAATTACATTGAAGTTCTATTATTTTCATACCCTCATCAATTGGGCATCTACAAGGGCTTGAAAGTTTAGATGCACATTGTTCAAACCGTATTCCATCAAGCTCCTCAGTTCCTTAGTTTTGTTATCTGATCGATTGGTTCAAATCAACGTTAAATCAGGTATGATTCTCATGGCACATACCTTTTTCTTTTGTACCCACTGGTTTTACATGGTACTGTCTGCAAGACGCCCGAATTTATGTTGATGATTGTTTATCTGATGACCCTGGAGTTGATGATTGTTTATCCGATGAACTTGGAGTTGATGATTGTTTATCCGGTGAACTTGAAGTAATTAGTATTGTTATTCCCAAATGTAGTGGAATTCTAGAGGGGATAAGTTATCAGAGTACAGGGAGTGACAAAGTAATAATAAAACTCCCTCTTAGTTGGTATGAAAATAATGACTTGTTGGGATTTGTTGTATACTATGTTTTGGTCGAATCTGGATTTGGTTCAGTAATAACACTATCTGTTTAGAATCTGAAAAAATGATAACAACATTCAGGTTGCTACTCATTTTGCCTCTTCCTAATTGGATGTTGATGCATCAAATTTTGATAAATCTGATTGTGATGACTAGTTTTGTTGATGGAACTTTCAAGATCATCTCATTTGGCTCTTCACCCATTTGGATTACGTTATCATACTAATCCTGTATAAAGTGTTATCCCAAGGCAACTATTGAGGAAAAGTATTGCTCCAATCAATGGACACACTTATTGGCTTCATTTAATATATTTCAAACAAGAGTGGAAGGCTGCAGTATCCATCTTATATATTCTAAAGACTATGAACAAATGCATCCATCAGTAATTTACAAGCCCGGTTCTTCTCATGAATTAGATTATGGATCACCAATGAAGATGATTACAGGTGGCTCTGTAAAGGAGTCATGTAAGAACACAGCCATGTAGATGATCACATAAAGGTGAGGAACCCCGAGACTAATGATCTCAAGTTTTAGGCTCTACCACACTTGCATCCTCGTGGCTCTCTTTACTAGTAAGTCATATTCCTTTCCCTTTCTAATTCAAAAATCAGATTTTTTTTTTATCAGTTTCTCCTTTTTATTTTAATTTATATTTCCGCAAACTCTAATTGTACACTTCCCAAGTTTGTTTTTCTCTCTCTAACCCTCTCTCCTTTGGTTTTTTTGCATTTTCTTTAACCTCGCATTTCCATATTAAGTTCAATTACATTCCAGCATTTCAATCTCTATAGCTACTGTTTGAATCATTTATAGGAATTTTTTTTCCCTGGAAGTTTGTAATGTTATTGATTTAGCCTTGATGTGTGACGCCCCAAATCCCAGGGTGTCTCGTTGATAACCCGTCAACCCGCGGAAAACCTATGTCTCATGTCATGAGACCTATACATGAGTAAAAATGGCCACTCGGACCCATACATCAATACTCAACAAAAATCTAACCAACTATATCAAAATAGTTCAAGAGTTATTACATTACTCTTAATACAAACATATATTAAATCTTAGAATTCTAACACATGTTATACAAAAACATCAAAGCCACAATCCGGCTTTCTTCTAAAAATCGGCCTCTAATGAGCGTCGTCTTCTCGAACACTCCTGGCGCATATATTAATGTTCCTGAAGCGGGGTGAGCAATGCCCGATGGTTATAATCCTACATGGGTTACTCCCCACCTAAGTGCGCATGCAAGTGATTCAGCATAAGCATTCAAGCAAATGCATGATTCTGCGGATGTCTCACGTGATATGGATGAGAATGCGACTCGCGCACCGCCTCGAGCCTCGCGGCTCCCTCCGCATGCCCCTGGCCAAATGTGAGAAAAACATCGTTTCGAAACAAAAGCTTTTGTTCTTGGCTTATCATACCGAGTTTCGGTAAATATATTTGGACTACCCTCCGAGGCGAATTCGGATCATTTTGCGAAGCAGTCATGGAGTGTATCAGAGATAATTTGTTGGGCCGCTCTCGGCGATTCTTGAAAAATCTTCCCTTGAAATTCCTTTCACAACCATTTTCCATTTTCATTTCTTTCATACTATTACTCCACACCTAATTTTCTTGGTTGCCCGGTCACGTATGAAATGCATTATGCCATTTCAAACCGCACATGCCAATATATCAACTATGCATATATTAACAAAATTGACATACATACCATGTTATTTAATTCCATTAATAACATCAAAGTGCTTCAGCAGGCTAATCAACAATCCACATTTAATTCAATGGCTCTTACACATTATATTTCATATAATTGAGCCTTATGTTAACACATTTAATTTTCATGCATCTGACATATTATTTCCACACAGTTCAAGCCATCCATCTTAAGCGATATTTTGCTTTACAACACACATGGACCGTTTTTGAGGTCCAAGCAAGCGGTAGATTTATTTTTAACAGTCCCTAAACGAGCAGTGGGCTGTTCGTGGGCAGCCTACTCACCAAGCATCGGTTCCACTTTGTGGAACGAGAAATCCATAACCATATCGGCCCCGAAAACACCCCAACCATAATTTATTGCATAAATTATCTGAGCTCTGAAACAGTCCTAAACTGTCCAAAACGGGTTTAAAATATTCCAACAATTCAGTCCCAAGTTTTGGGACTGATCAAACGGCCACTCACGACCTCAAATCAACCAAATCATTTACAAAGCTCTTAAAATTGAAAATAACCGAGTAGGAGAAGACCCCTACCTCTTGGAGTTGTTGAAACTCCACAAAATCGATGTCCACGCATAGCCCTTACCACGTAGAACAACTTTGCTTATTGGCCCGACGCGATCCGATGGTCCGAAAGCCGGGAAATCTAAAAAGAAGTTGGAGCTTCTCTCTCTAGAATTTGAAAACCCCCTTCATTGCACGTTTTGAACTCCAAAATGAGAAGTGTTCTTTTTTTTTTTTTTCATTTTATTCCCCCTTTTGCCACTTGTTAAGCAATCATTGGCTTAGAGGATTACCTTATCCACTTAATCCACCCACTTTGAGATTTTCCTCCAATTAGGAGATGCCACATGTCACCCATGGGCCCCACACTTGGCTGAGTTGGCGATTCTACACCCTAACACGTGGCACAACGCGAGCCCTCGGAGATGTGCCAAGTGTCTCATACTACAGCTCATTGCCTCAGCATTGAGGTCGGTTGTCTCGGGTCGGCGAAGTCGATGTGGTAGCTAGATTTCTCAAGAGGATTCCAAAGGTGAAGTCCATTTCGTCATCGAGACTAGAAAATTCGGTTTGTAGAGTACCATTTGCCATTTTCAGAAAATTAACAGATTTTCTCGGGGTTCACATTCTCCTTAAAATTCGTCTTGAAATTCCATGTGCACATCGCGATCGACCACGTGCATATGTAACACACAATCCACTGGCCCCGGGTGTGCAAGCGGCCCGACCTTCTCGAGTCACACTCACTAACAATCAGATAGGTGCATTGACCTAATCATATCATGAATGACATCAAAACCCAGGCTCATGTCTACCACTCAAGGTCCACCATGGCGAGAATCGTGAGATCAACGACTCATGACTTCGACTATCGAGTCGACTCTCTACATCCTAGGGAAGAACATCCACACATGGCTTCTCTAAAAGGCCTCGACCTCAGCTGATATCCTCAGAGATGCGACAATGATGAACATAATGCATCTGAAACAATCATGTATAAAGCATTACACGCGTAATACGTACGTCTGCATGCTCGGCCTACGCGCAGCGGTGTAGACACGCCCTTGGATCCCCAAAGTCCTGAACTGTGAGCTCCGTGCCTGACCTCGACCCACACTGCGGCCTTCGTGGCCATCGAAAGTACTAAGGTGCTTATATAGCACCACTCTGACGAAGCGGTTCCTTTGACATACTAAGTGTGGAGGAATGGCAGTATCCTCACGTCTACGGTTAGGTAGGATCGTGTTATCTCAAAATCCTAGGATCCCTGTCTCTAGGGGCAATCTCGTCTCATATGTCCAGTGCGCCGGCCCGAAAGCGAACGATATCATCTGTCTGCTGACGAATGCCTATCGGCCTTGGCCTATTCCTGAGAAATCCCGAAGCGACCTTCTACCTCTTTCTCAAAGCGGAAGAAGGCGACTCTCCTTCCTCTTACCACCTTACGCATCCCCCCAAGTGCCCGTGCGTCCTCGTCTCTCTCTATAGGCATGGCCAGTGCCGGCCGTAGAGTCCATATCTTGGACGAAGTCCTCTGTTGATCCACGCCGAATGGGCGATCTTAGTCCATTCACCGAACCTCGACCTTGGCCGGGTTTGTGGCTACATGTCGTCGTGGCGAGCTAACTTTCGTGAACCCTAGCCACATACTCAAATCAAATCGCGACCCTGCTTTAGCTCACAGGAACTCCTGAGCCTTCGCATGTCTCGTAGTGGCCGGAAAATACTTGCCCATGAATAGCTCATGGAACTACCTTGAGTCATTGCCTGCAGATCTCCTAGAGGTCTTTGCCAGTTCCATTACATAGGCCTCACCTCTAGGCTGGAATGCGACTAGTCGATCTGAGTCGTATTAGAAGCTGACCTTCACTTGGCCTCAAATACCTTCTCGACTGCATGAACAAATGGTGCGCCACCATCAGATCTACCTCCCTTGTGAATATCAGGAGGAGGATGATGCTTGGCTGGAACCTCTGGAGGTTACTCGGACCTCTGGCTCTTTACTAGCCTATACAATGCGACAGCCGCGATCTATGGTCTTGAGCCTGCGGTCGAATCGGGTGGTGCTGACCGATTGCCTCGTGGACGACCTCTCGTCCTCTCACGGTAGCCATCTACACGTGTCAAATGGCAGAGTTAAGTTTCGACCTTATCTCTAAGGTGTAAACCTGACCAGAGACACTATTCACATACTGAAAAATATTTCCTACACATGTCCATGCATTCATAGGTATCTGAGACAATAATTTCATATATTAAATCATATTCAAAGAAATATATTTTATTTTATTTTATTTTAAAAATATTTTTTATTTTATTTTTTTAAAACCGTGAGCCGGTGCTCATAAACAATGATCAAGCGATGACTTCGAGCGGTGCATTTGAGTCAAAAGCGAGTCCGAATTAATGCGGTCTTTGCGACCCGGCCTGCGACACCGCGCACTCGCCATGCCCGAACCGTGCCTGGGTGTTGGCAGCGCCTGGGCGTCGTGTTGTAGTGCCTGGTAGCGATATGTCGCGAGCGTACCTGCCGTGTCGCCGCTCGCGCCATGTCCGCAGCGTCTAGGCTGCGGTGTCCCGCGGCCGTCGCTGACACAAAAGAATCGTCAATAGCGTCTGACTCTGCCGCCTTGTGGCCCAGCTGCCCGTGTCGCGGCGTCACGGGCTGCGGTGTCAGCGACTCACCGTCGCGACCGCGAAAATCGTGTGGCGATACGGCTCCTACCCACGGCGCTACTTCGGCGCTATGCCTTGATGTATTGTGCGCTGCGGTCGCGTGGCAATGATTCTTGGCCGTGTCGGCGTATTGTTGCCCGTATTGGCAGCCTGAGCCGCCCCGACCCGCGATACAATTTTTTGTATCGCGACTCACCAGCGGGCCATGCGCGCGCATCTTTACGCTGCGCCCAGCGCCGCAGGCGTAGTGTCGTGGTCGATATCGTGGCCGTCTGGCTGGCGGGTATCCTGGCATGCTGGTCGTGTGGTGGTCGTGTTACGCACAGCCATGCACATGCCTGTGCGCCACGTGTCCGCGATACAGTCTGCGTATCGTGACTGCTGGCGAAAAATGAAGCGTCTTGACCATTTTCTCCTGCACTTGCCTTTTATTTTAATTTTTTTTTCCTCTCATTTTTTTTCCTTTGTTCCAGCTACTGTAAGACATAATTTTTCTTCATGTCTTCAGTAGAACAAAATAAATTCATTAAAATTTATTTTATTTATTATTTTCCCGTTTCACACACTGTAAAACCTCAGAAAAAAACATTTCTCCTCAACACATTTATTTATTTATTTTTTTTTTAATTTCTAGACCATCTTGACCAAAATTTTCGAACAACTAAGGTTATATTTTCTCGACCACACAGTGTTCAGCATTTTCCTCTATCTTACTCACCAAGCATACAAACCACCTGATACCTGACACGCAATCGATCACACATCACATTTAATTCATCAAATGCCTGGATGCATGATCTAACCCGTTTCCATCAACTCTAGGTAAGCAAGTATACACAACTACTTGATACTAAGTTATAACTCACAGTATTTAACATCGAGCTATCTTGGCTTTGATGCTCTCACACCTTAATGACCGTAGCCTGGGCCAGGTCTCGAGCCTGGTATTCGTATGCCTAGCTCGATGCCAGGCTGTGGCGGTATCGAGAGCTAAATATGGATACGCCCGCAGGGCTCCCAGTGTCGTTTACCTTAGCTGTCTCAAGGCTGTGAACTGAATCGGGGTGTCGTTGACAACCCGTCAACCCGCAGAAAACCTATGTCTCATGTCATGAGACCTATACATGAGTAAAAATGGCCACTTTGACCCATACATCAATACTCACCAAAAATCTAACCAACTATATCAAAATAGTTCAAGAGTTATTACATTACTCTTAATACAAACATATATTAAATCTTAGAATTCTAAAACATGTTATACAAAAACATCAAATCCACAATCCGGCTTTCTTTTAAAAATCGGCCTCTAATGAGCATCGTCTTCTCGAACCTCCCTTATTGCACGAAGCAATGTTATCTCGACAAGGTGGTAATGCCAGTAGTTATAATCTCACATGGGTTCTCCCCACTGAGTGCAAATGCAATGATTCAACATAAACGCATTTAGCAAATACGCGATCCTGCTTGAATGCGTGTTATGGATGAGAATGTGACTTGCACTCCCACTTCTCGGCCCTCGCGGCTCGCTACGCATGCACAAGCCCGGAAATGTGAGAAAAACATCGTTCAGAAACAAAAGCTTTTGTTCTTGAAAACATCATACCGAGTTTCGGTAAATATATTAGACTACCCTCTAAGGCGAATTGCTGGATCATTTTTAAAAGCAGATCATGGAGTGCGACCTCGAGATGAACTATTGGACTCCTGACCATCTTCCCTTGAAATTCCTTTCACAACCATTTTCATTTTCATTTCTTTCATGCCATGCACTCACCTAATTTTCTAAGTTGCCGTGCATATGAAATGCATTATGCCATTTCCAAACCACACATGCCAATATCTGACTATGCATATATTAACAAAATTTACATACATCTGCACATATTTATTTAATTCACATCAACAACATCAAAATTATCTCATAAAATTTAATCAACTGATCATTTTAATTCGATGGCTTTTACATAATTATATTTCATATAATTCAAACACTTATGTTAACACATTTAATTTTCATGCATCAACATATTATTTTCCACACAATTCCAAGCCATCCATCTTAAATGATATTTTAGCACAACACCGCATTAACCATTTTAGGTCGACCAGTACGTAGAGGCTTATTTTTAATAGTACCTAAGCGAGCGTTGGGTCGTGACGACCCGCTCCTGCTTTATCGATTCCACTTTGTGGAACCGAAATCCATAAGCCATGCTCGACCCAAAAACACCCGAACCATAATTTATTGCATAAATTATCCTGAGCACTCGCAGCGATCCCTAAAGCGTCGAAAGCGAGGTTAAATATTCATGATTCGGTCCCAAGTTTTGGGGCCGATCAAACGGCCACTCGCGGCCTCCGTCGACCAATCATTTACAACTCTTAAACCAAAATAGCGAGTGAGAAGACCCTTACCCTTTTGATTTTGTCAAAACTCTGCTGGTACCGCGCGTAGCCATACCCCATAGAACAACTTTGTGCCCAGCCGACCGAAGTCAAAAAACGTTGGCGTTAAATCAGAAAAGATTGAACCTCTCTCTAAGTCAAAGCGCCAGGTACGACTTGACAGAAGTGTTCTCCTTCTTTTTTTCATTTTATTCCCCCTTTTGCCACTTATCGACCATCATTGGCAAGGATTACCATCACTTAATCCACCCCTTTGTGAGATTTTCCTCCAATTAGGAGATGGCACATGTCACCCATGGGCCCCACACTTGAGCTCAAGTTGACTGATTTTGCACCTAACACGTGGCACGCGTGAGCCGCGAATGTGCGAGTGTCGTATACGGCTCGTTGCCTCGAGAAGCGTACAGAGTCGGATTGTGTCGGGTGAGCGAGAAATTCGGCGGTAGTAGCCTAGATTTCGCGAGATGATTCCAACGGTGAAGTCTGTTTCGTCATCCGAGATCTAGAAAAATTCCGAATTTTGATCGAAATTACCATTTTGCTCTTTTTCATAAAATTAGATTTTCTCGAGGTTTCACATGATATTTAGGGATGTTTTGAGAGGTTTATTCTTTTTTTTAAGGTGGTGATGCATGGAATCAGAGCTTCTTAGCATGAAGCGAATGTATTGTGTTTTGGGGCCGTTCAGGTTCATACTGTTGGTTACTAGGGAAAGAATTGGAAGGAGGGTGGTGAATTAAATAATTTTTAATCTAATAAATGATAATAAACTATGTTTAGGTGTTTTGCGACTTGGAGTTATTTGGGGAAAATAAATATTTTTTTGTAATTAAATAAAGGAAAATAAAATAGGTATAATTTGGGGGAAGGCTACGGTGTTGCCTACGCTCTTTATTTTAGCTAGTATGGGAAAAAAAATATAAAACAAAGGATTTTATTTTTTAAAATTTATTTACTAAGAAATGAAATGTATTTATTTAATACTTGTTTTGGGGAGTGGAGTTATTTGCTTGTGGTTCTTGTGGTTGCTGAGAAAGCATGGGAAAATAATAAGTTTTTTGATATTGAAGAAGGGTAGTTTTTATTGTGACTTTTTAATGCTCGATATGTTTCGAATCTCATGACGTTGTTGTGAATACCATGGCCTTTGGGCCCAGACCCACTAATCAATAGGCCCAGCGCCTACGCATGCCAAAACGACACGGGAAGCCATTACATGACATCACATGAAGCAGCCTAAGGCAACCCATTATATAAAACCACACGAGAACCGACCAAACGATACTGTCCTAGAACCCGTTTGGGTCTGAATCCTGATCGGCCGCCCAGTCACATGAAGTAACTGAAGCGACTGAAGTATAAAACCACCACGAGCGGAGCCAAGCGATCACACATCACAGAACCCGTTTGGGGTCCCGAGTCCCCCAGTCGGCCGTCCTACCACACGGGGAGATTAGTCAAAAATAAATATGGTAAAGAGAAAATTACGCATATGATGTTTATCCACGGATCTCCCAATATCCGAATCCGATATGCCTAAAAAACATTACTCCTTAACAAGGGAGAATTGATCTTTGATAAGGAAAGAGAGATTTTCCAAAATCATGAGATTATCTTTCCAAAAATCAAGGATAACTGATCTTTGAAAAGGAAAGAGAAGATCTTATCACAAAAATCATGAGATTATCTTTCCTAAAATCAAAGACAAATTGGAGTATAAAACAAGAACTCCCAACCGAGGGAAAGGTATGCAATCCTAACTATCAAACTTCCTTCTTCTTCTTTCCCATTCTTTTGCTGACTTAAGCATCGGAGAGGCAGCCGTCACACCGTTGTCGGACCCCTTTTTTTGCAAGTTTACATTCTTATTTGTTGATGCCTCTCGGATGTTGGGCCGAGACAGTGGAAATGATTAGCGTAGATACGTAGAATTGAACAAAAAGTCTCATTGACTTGACGTGCAAGGAAAGCAGCTACAACGGCTTTCTAGAAGAACCCGCCGTACGGTAGCTCGGCGGTTCCCTTCCCACATTTGATTTGTGCGACGATTGCAATGTCAGCAATCCGATGATTGATCGCCCAGAAGACTAATTTCTTCGTAGCGTCAAGATGGAAAAGTAGGAGGCAACCAGAGCGAATGGGAGTGCAGGATCACATTGAGCACCTATAGAGTGAAAACGATCGTCTTCGTGCCCAGGTAGAAAAAAGGCACAATCTTGGCGAAGGAGACGCGAAAAATAACGGCGAATGCGCAACCGTTCCTGACAAAGGAAAGAAGCTGTCTTGCAGAAAGCGATGTAGATATCTCGACAGACGATGAGCTGTCCTCTGGCAGCTCACCAAACCCCTCCCCGGTAAGCTTGGGCAGCCCTACTTTGGCCTGGTTTCAGAAGCTCCCTCGAAGCTCAATAAACACGTTTAACGAACTTTAGAGAGCATTCATCTCGCAACACATGTGCTCAGTGCATCAGAAAAGAAACATTAGTTCCTTAGAAACTATTTTGAAACATGAAGACGAGTCCATACGGGACTTTACGAGGAGGTTCGGGCAGGCCGTCCAACAAATAAAATTTTACAGCATGGATGCAATCCTTCAAAACTTCAAGAGAAGCTTCGGGCCGTCGACCCCCTTCTTTTATTAAATATCTTTGGACGCCGTATGATGGAAGAGTTATACGAGGCGACCCAGACGGTGCCTGACAATGGAGGACCTTGATATCGAGTAGCAACCGGATGATCATGATCACAAAGCCGGTGGTTGGAAGAGAAAGATTCGGCGGGAAAGAAGGCATCTAAGGAAGGTCGAGCGGAAGCAAAGCGACCTCGAGACCAAATCTTATAAGAAAAAGAGAGGCGTGATTCACTCCCACTGAACATCTCGAAAGAAGAATTTGTTTCCCTCGTTTGCTACCCAGATTTCAAATGACCTACACCCATCTAGACGAATCATTTGCGACAAAACCTTGCGGTCGCAATTATCCACGGGGACCATGGGCACAGAAGCAAGCCAGTCTTAGAAGTCTAGGTTCTGGTAGAAAAGCTTATCGAAATTTGGATACCTCGAGGGTACCTCGAGGAAGTTAAATCAGGAGTGGAGTTAGGGCAGCCCATAGGAGAATTGTATCGGGCAGGCGACTCATCAAGCCTAGACCGACCATAAATTATATCTTGGGTGGGCCGTGATGATCGATTATCGTCGAAAATGGCGTGAGAGACTCATAAGGCGGCCGCGGTTAAGTGGTGAATGTAGTCCACATAGAAGACAACCAAGGAGAAATTGAGCCAATAGATGGCCCCATATCCTTTCCTCCAGTTAACCCAAACAGGGTCATTGTGCCTCACTATGATGCCCTAATACTTACCCTCTGGTTTTGATGTGCATAGGGTACTGGTGGATCCAAGCAGTGCGACAGACTTGCTCCAAACTCTCGACCTTCACACAGATAAAGCTTTCTTTTGACATGGTAAATTTAGACGAGTGAATCCTCTTTAGCTTCAACGGAGCAACTACAACGACGCTAGGAGATGTCACACTCCCTGTGAAAGCCGGGCTAGTCACTCAACTAGTTTTATTCTCAGTCGTCGAAGACTTAGGGCCTTATAATGCCATAGTGGGCCAAACTTGGCTACACTCCATGGAGGCAGTGTCATCAACATACAACCAAATGGTGAGTTATTTGACATTTGCAGGGTAGGTCAACCTTTTGAGCAACCAACTGGCTGCACAATAATGCTATCAATTGACTCTGAACGAACAAAGAGGGAAATGCAATTCCGAACAGCCTCCTTCAGATGATCTTATGCCCGCATAGAAATCACAGTATGCTGCCCAAATCAAGGAGGAAGAAAAGGACCCACTGGCTGTGGATCCACTGGAAGAGAAGTGGAGTTAGACGGGCTAGAGAAATTTACCTACGTCAACTCCCTTTTTTCCGATGAAGAAAAAGCACAGTTACGACTCACGCTGCTGTATGACATTAATGTATTTTCTTGGAAACACTCTGACATGGTTGGGATAAGTCCAACGGTAGCTTTACACAAACTGAACGTCCTCCCACAGTGACAAGCCCGATGCCAAAGCGAAAGGGTGAGCGATTCCACCAGGGCGAGCATACCCAAATCATTCGGGCCCAGTAGACAATCCCACAGCGGCCCGGGGTTTATAAGGAAGGTGAAGTATCCCGAATGGATGGCCAATGTGGTAGTGGTACCAAATTCGAGTTGAAAAGCTGGCAATGTTCAAACTCAGGTAGTCTGGGTTTTATGGTACAAAGGGAATAGGGGCTAATCCCATCTATTTCGAGGCCGTAATGGATTCTCGGACCCCTTCTAGAAAAGAGTGACAATGATGGCCAGAATGGCGACCTTAGGGCGATTCAAATCTCCCTTCATAGACCGATTGAAGCATTTCTTTTTTTTTTTTTGCCACCCTAAAGGGAGCCCAACAGGCTAGTTGGAATCAAGAATGCGACCAGGCTCTTACAGCAATCAAATAATATCTCATCGAACCACTCGTTCTCGTTAGCCCTAAAGTCAGGGACACGCTCTATATAACTTGGCAGTCTTTGAAATCTCAGTGAGTACAGCATTGTTTAAAGAAGATGAAAACAGGAAGCAGAGACTCATATTCTTTGTAAGCAAGTCCCTATCCGAGGTAAAAGTTTGATATACCCATCTCGACTGGCGACAACTGGCACTCGGGTAGTTGCTAAAAACTTTGTCCCACGGCTGGGGTGCACCCCATCATTGTGCCTCAACCTCCCTCCCAGAACCGCATCCTGGCCGTCGTCGGGCGCATGGCTGGTGGGCGGTTGTTTGAGTGAGTTTGGTATTCAATATAGAAAGCCTCAAATGCAGCGATGAAGAAGCGAAGTACTGATTGACTTTTTAGGAGGTTCCTCCAACGAAACAAAGTCAAACAACTCCGGTACGGTGGATCCACGAATATGGATGGCGCTTCCACGTGACGGGAGTAGCGCAGAGGCGTGCAACTTGGAAGCGCCGATCGAAATAATATCGCGGGCCATACATTTGGTTTACTTCCCGACAACAAGTGAATAGCAAACTAATAATAGTTAGGCTTGACCTACGCAATCGCGCATCCTCAAAAAAAATCATCATAAGGCGACTCGATTGGTAGTGAAGCGAATCATGGGAGAATATGACGAGACCCGGGGCATGACCCGGTATGTGAGTCTAGTCAACTACGGTTAGAAGCTTCATAACCTTGGCGGAGCATGTCTCGAAGTGCGAGGCGGCACGGCGGCGTAGTCAGCGTCCCTACCAATAAAAGTAGCTCCTACCCCGCTATCGATCATATGGCCCAGGGTGAATGAAATATACAAACAAGTCTCGCTATGAGATGACTCCGATAGCGCGTTATTTGGTCGAGGAAGCTGGGATAACGGGCGAAGCACCACAGATCCCAGTCAGGCCTACTGTGGGTTTCTCCCTCGTATGACCGAGTTATATAAGCGGTCCACAGGCGGGCCTATCTTAAGTGCCTACGCTCTACATGTGAGGCAGTACGTATTGGTAGAACTCCATGGCGGATATCACGAGAAATCATCGGGCGGCGGGACGTTGGCATAGGCTCATACCATTTACTATTAGCCGACCAGCGCTGTGGACCGCCTATGTTGAAAGTGTGACCCGGCGCTAGCGGCAGGCCGTCTCAGCTCAGGCCAAATTTATGACCATAACGAGCCCACAGCGCCGCTCGATTAGGTATTGACATATTGAGGCCATTGCCTATCGTCTCGGCTCAGAAAAAGCTGTTACCGGTTGCCACCTACTGCTTCAACAAATGGATAGAGGTCGAAGCGCCGCATCCATCAAAACGAGTCGTTCGGTTTATGGAAGAACATTGTGCGGGTTGAATACTGTCCCGATTATAACAGACAATGGGCCGTAATTCGATAGCCGGGTATATAGGAACTTTTGCAATGAATTGAAAATTAAAAACCTATACTCAACCCCGCGGTACCCACAAAGCAACAACCAAGCGAAAGCATCTAATAAAACACTCATATCAGCTCTGAAAAAATGCCTACATTCAGCCAAAGGAAAGTGGGTAGAAGAACTACTAGGAGTATTATGGGCCTATAAAACAACCAGCCGGAAGTCGGCGGGGGAATCACTATTCGCCCTCACATATGGGATGGAGGCTATCATCCCCACAAAAATCGGATGCACCATTCGGTTCTGAAATTGAAATGGCCTTAAAGCCGCAACAAGGAACTGGAGCACACGAGCTTTGGGGCGGCGGTATCGTAGAATCATACCGGTAGAGAGGCTGGCAAACTTGGACAAGCTGGGCGTGTGTAAAGCCGGCGCACATTCAAAACCCGGTGGAGTTAGTCTTAAGAAGGGTCTTTGAAAACATGGCCAACCCAGCAGACGAGAAGATCCAGGCCAACTAGGAAGGACCATATACGGTGGTTCTAGTAGGGACGGTCGGATCTTATGCATTGAGCAAACCAGACGAGACTATTGTTCCCAAGATGTGGAACGCCATGCATTTTAAGAAGTATTATCAGTAGTGTAGTCTTTGAGGAGATTATCACCCGATAAAAGATTACCTTTGCGTTTCCTCTTAAAACTTTCTGATGACTTCTTCTAAAGTCAGATATAGTTGTGTCATACGGCATTCTAAAGGGTCCGTACTCATGGTTGTTATCGTCGCTGCATTCTAAAGTCGAATATGGTTGTTTTCTTGCGGTGTTCTAAAGTCGGATATGGTTGTTGTCTGGCGGCATTCTAAAGTTCGGATATAGTTTGTTGTCATGTTGTACAAAAAAAATCAAACATAAGTTTGATGTCATATTGGCACATAAAAGAACCTAGACACGGTTGTTGCCTTGTTGCCACATAAAGAAAGCCTAGTTATGGTTGTTGCCCTGTTGGCATTTTCAAAATAAAAGAAAAGGGAGCCAGGCACTGGATCTAGCCATACGAGTTTTCATCCAAACCATGACTCACGTTACTGGCGGCACCTCTGTCTCATTTAAATGCTAAAAAGGCAATGTACGGGAATAATATATGCATTATGGTGGCAAAATAGCGCCCCTTACAAAAATCTCCTAAAATAACCAAAATTAATAAGGGAAAAAGTTAGCTATGCTCCTCTGCGATGAAGCCCTCCATCGGGTCCTTCTTTGACTCTGACGGATATCCTCTGACCTTGGCTTTGTTGGTATTAGGTGAAGGGCGCTTTCAATATTCATGGCTTCACAGAAAGTGGGTCGGCGAGTCCAAGCATGCCATCTAGAATCCTTGAGTAGATCATGGGTATGTTTGAGCATGACATCCATAGCCATAAGCGAAAATCTACTCCAAGGCTTTCTAGTAGTCTTCCTTGTGACACTTGTCACTTGCACACTTTGGGAATGCGAGTAGACACCTCGTCACGGATGCCTCGAGATCGATACAAGAAGCGGCCTTTCGCTCGATGCGTTGACAGAGAAAGCGCTTCGACCTGAGCCAGCGCCTATCTTCTCGGACCACAAAGTAAGGTCATCCTCTGCCCTTGCCTTAGCGCGCACTGTGCCCCGCCGCGGCCTTACCCTTATGGCGCCAAGCGAGCACCTTAGCACCCGGGCTTGGCCTTGTCCCTTTCTTTCTCCACTCGATCAATCTTCTCTACACCATCTTTGGCTTCTTTCTTTAAACGTTTCAACTTAGATTCCACTTTGGCCAAAGAAGTGTCCAAGGCCTGATGTTTGGACATGGCTGATTGGGCATAAAGCCACAGTCTCTCAGCGTAATCTATCCAGGACCAAAAAATCCTATCTTTAGCGGGCCATGTCCAGGATATTTATCTGCCTTACCAAAGAGAAAAGCTGAGAAGGAAATTACTAAACAAAAATAGTAGCCAAGTAAAGTAGCACATACTAGTTTGGTTGATCAGTGAAAATCATGGTTACGAATGAACATCGTCTCGACCCTTGTTGGAAAGCCTCATTAACCATAGAGGCGAGGAACATGATGGAATAACGCTCTGTCTGAAACCTGCCGGTACTCGGGTAGTTAGGATAGAGATGCGTGCATATCTTGTAGGGCCGCTACAGTTAAAGGGATCAAACGGTGAATGATCTCCCAAGAACCCTCTAGATTAAGGGCAACCATGCCCGTCGAGGGATGGATCCTCTTATAAGGAGGAACGTAGTTGCTGAGACGCAGCTGGTCAGGCGGCCTTCTCCTGCTAGGTACGGTATTTGCATGCCTGGGCAAGGGTAGTGGAGCAATAGCTACCCCTGAGGGGACCCCTCCATACTTTCTTCAATAGTAGGGCCCCCAGTTGGGATCCCCTCCTCCAGAGGCAAGCTGACCACACTGAGGGCACCTTCCGAAACCTGCTGATCATTGGTGGCTCGGTCGGGGGAGTCCATTGGAATTATTGCCCAATCTTTCTAGGTGTTTCATCGTGAGAACCACCTTGAGCGCTCCCATCGGATATTGGGGTGGGCTCATCCTCTCAGAGATCGCAATCCTTTCGCATCCACTGCTGTGAGCAGCGTGAAGCATGGTCTCCTCTTTCAGTGAACTCGTGGCAAGTGCACCTTTTGCCCCGATCATGAAAACCTTCCAGTAGGGCATCGGTACGCTTTGGTTCCGAGCCCTCTTCCCATCTCGTTCCGTCATTTCAGGCCAAGGGGCAGGCCGCTTACTTTGGGGCTGGGTGACCTAGACATAGCTCACTAAGGCCCTTATGGCGGCTCTAAACGGTCTTCTTACTTGATAACTACCCCCAAAAAGGAGCTACATCTTTGGACTTGCAAGATTGGCGAGAGCAGTGCTCTCCTCGTGATGAGCTACTGCGAAATAAGCGGAACAACGGGGGATGATGTAAGGGAAAGGCCTGAGGCGGCCCGACTCACGAGTTCCTCGCCGTGAGGCTTCGGTGCGCTCTGCCTATGTTATCTCCAATAGTCATCAGATGTTCTCTAGGCCAGCCTTCTCTATCCAATTGACTAGTCGGCCTCGCCTGCGCTTACCTAGATAACATCAAAAAAATAGATGTGTGTCAAAAACACTAATCATCTAGTGAAACAT
Source organism: Tetrastigma voinierianum (assembly GCA_016808115.1). Lineage (NCBI taxonomy): Eukaryota > Viridiplantae > Streptophyta > Magnoliopsida > Vitales > Vitaceae > Tetrastigma > Tetrastigma voinierianum. Next base: position 153,957 of record JAEQBH010007809.1, on the reverse strand, counting down.
GATTTGCAACATAACTAAGACCAGCACGGGAATGTGAGGTGGTTCGCATCAAAGGGAGCCACTAGAGAAATGGGGTACGTCTAGGTACCCTGGCTAACGAGAGACCCCCTTACGCCTACGTCTTGGGGGGTGAGGGAGCTTGGAGTTCTGAGTGTATTTGGGGACTATGGGTGAACTGGGCGGTGGCCCCCAAATCCGGCTTATCGTATAGACAAAACATTTCTCCTTGTGAAATATCCGGTTGGTAGAAAGTTAAGCACTACAAACCCGTGAAGTCGAATCATTCAGATGAATAAGCACATGAGGAGATCGGGTAACGTGTAAGAACTACTTCACCAATGACGAAACAGGGAAGCAAAGTCCGGTACTGGCCTCCAGTGAAGGCGGTGTCGCCTTTCCTCTGATGGCGGGCAGCCCGTCCAATAATTCTAAACTAATGTCATCAGGGACTCGGCAAAAAGACCTCAGTTCCTCCATAGACATAGAAGACACAAGGTTGCTCATAGTAGGTGAATCCCAATTTGGACCCTTCTGCCTTAACTGGCCAGTGGAAGTCTCATCTTGACCTCTCATCATTCTCTGAGAGCAAGCAAAGAACGGGGATCAACTCGAGGGATCTCTTGGCAGCGGGGACCGACACCTGATGAGGAGCTTCCCAAAAACTATTGGGACACACCCAAGAATGGGTATGTCCTAAAATGCTGCGTATAGTTTCATCGCTAGAACCTTATCGGCAATGAAAAGCTCGCATTCAAAACAACCAATACAAACAAAATTAGAAGTAAAGTGAAAGAAAAACCCACTAGGAGATTGAAAATGGTCAAGAATCTTCAAACGATTCCTTTGCCAAAGACTTTAGGAGTGGTGTAGAAACACGAAGGGATTTTAAGAGAAGGGTTTATGAGCAACGATAAAAGGTTAACATCAGGAACCCCAATCACATATGAGGCGAGGCGCAGGGGTCATTAAATGCGCGATAGGTCGACCATAGTATCGGAGGCGTGCCTCTCCTAAGCTTAGTGATGCAAAACGTTTTGTCTTCTAGGGCACATAAACAATAAATAAGCTCACTCATAGTAGCACACGGCTCTTTACAGATCTATTAACCATAAGATCCCATTTCGACCCATGGGCTGAGATCGATGCGGATGGTGGAGCTGCTGGATTCCCCTGCTCCCCCGAGACTGACTAGGGCCCTTTAACTAAGCAGAGCCTAGAAAGCAATCCTGCCTAGGAAATACGAGAACTCATCCTCAAAAGCCAATAGAGGCTTCTTGGGAGCCAACTTCATATCAATAGCTACCCTAGCCAGCATACACAAAAAGAATGTTTGGTGCACAAGTATGCCCAAAAACCAAATCTTATTAAAGTGCGCTAATAATCATCAATTGTTACACAAAACAAAAGCAAATGCGTCCAAACAACCATGATAGACCCATTACAAATATGTCCAAGCAACCATGCTAGACTGATTGTTGAAAGAAAACAAAAAATAAAAATAAAAATACGAGAAGAAAGAAGAAGTCGGGCTTCATATGAGAGCTCTCAAACACGCTTTGAAACTCCTAGGCGCTTAGAAACGAAGCTATCCTTTCTCGACCATACACCTTGATGTGTTGCACCTACAGGGGCGCCTTGACATAAGAGAGGCGTAGCTCCAGCCTGCATAGGAACTACAAGGAAGAGGCGTATAGTAGGACCCTCGTCGTGACCTCAGGCCAGTCTACTGAGGCCTAGCAAAAGGCCACTAAAAGGTGATGTTGGCATAGTTAGGCCTCCGTCTAGAACACACAATAAATTAAACCTGAGGACGCCCCGAGCACCACTGATATGGTAAAGATGAATAGTTGCGGGAGACCCTTGGCTTCCTCCCTCACTTCTCCCACCTTTGCCGGCCTATGGACACGGGGGAAGGGAGAAATCACAACAAGATAAAGAGGCTTTGTGTAACAAAAGAGGAATCCATTAGCAACCTCATAGACTTCGGAGGTTCAACCTTGTATATATAGAGGTGGAACCTGAGAAGACGCGTTGAGTGCACCATCGGGACGTCACATATCACTGACGTATTGGAACATATGCGCATTAATAATCAACAATTCTCCATACTTAGGGTCTTAAAACACAGTATTTTTCTCCGACTAGTAGAGCATAATCCTTTAGTCAAATAAAAAGGGGGGCATCATGAGTACCATGGCCTTTGGGCCCTCAGACCACTAATCAAACAGGCAGGCGCCTAGCCCACCACATGAGCTGACCCCCAGAGACTGCCCGTTATATTAAACGACCACATGGGAACCGATGGGGTACTATCCTAGAACCTATCACGGGTCCCCCAAAGTCCTAGTTAGCCGTCTACCATACAGGAAATTGACAAAATAAATATGGTAGGAAAATTATGCATAGGATATTTATTCACGGATCTCCAAATATCCGTCGGAGTATACCTCGAAAAACATTACTCATAACAAGGAAGATTGATCTTTGATAAGGAAAGAGAGATTTTCCAAATTCATTAGATTATCTTTCCTAAAATCAAAGACAAATGGGGAATAAACAAGGCACTCCATGAGGAAGAGTATGCAATTCTAAGCTGTCCGAACTTCCTTCTTCTTCTTCTTTTCCATCCTTTTGGTGACCAAAACACCTTGGAGGGACGGCAGGCTTTGCCGTGGACCCTTTGCGGGTTACATTGCGTTGTTGATGCCGGTCGGACGAACCAGTCTGGAATGGTGTGTTGTTGTTTTTTCTTATTCCTTGTCATTTTCCATTTGTTGTTTGTCAAATATGTTGTTTCTTATATTATGGTTTAACATGTCAACTAAGCTTCTGTAGTGCAAAGATGAATGATAAGATTAAAAGTATGAAAAGTGAATTTTCATGTTCAAATTAGGGGCTTGAATTATGTCAGGGCCAAGTTATGAGATAAACATATGAACAATGATTCTTTTCATATTAATGATCCTTGCTTTGAAAGGAATTCTACATTTGATAAAATACAGCTATCATCTCACCTAAAAAACAAGTGAACAAAAATCTCTCCATATAGCACTCATGGCACATGAATTCAATGTGTCTAAAAATGCTATAGCAGAAAATTTTCTAATCTATTGCAGATTTTTTATTCTTCCATGAAAAACACTTTTCTTGTTTTTATTATTAAAATTAAATTGTTGTTATGTTTGAGTTGGAAACAAATTATGTCCATTTTACCTATATATGTTTTTGCCTAAAAGGTTCTAGAATTCATTGAAATGAGTAGTGGCTCTATTGTTAGCATTTTTAGTTTCAATTGGATTAACAATGGCAGGGAAACTTCACGGTGCAGGGTTTCAATCCAAAGAACATGGGTCAAATATTTGATTGATTGCACACTTTTCTTGATAATGTAACCATATGGATGCACCTGAAGAGCTTCCTAAGAAGACTGAGTTGTTCTTTGTTTATTATATTGGTATGTAAGGTGCTGATTTCTATGATAAAGTAAAAATGATACTACCTAGCTATATGAAAGATTTTGAGTATGTGATGGTATGAGCTCTTGTTCTATGAAACAGTAAAGATTAAATTGGAAGCATGTTGTACTCCACTTTCTGTAATTATCGGGTATGTGTTTATGCCTAATTAGCTCAAATAGAAATTTCTAAAAACTAATAACATAGTCAAAATAGAGATGGGACTCTTCTTTTGTTAATGTATAAGAGGTGGATGACGTTTTCAATTATTTATATAGTTTCCAATATTTTCAATTTTTTAGATAAAAAAAGGAAGTGAACGACTCAAAGCGAGGTTAAGAAAATTTAGAAAAGCATTTGAATTTTGATGCAGCTAGTAATATTTTAAAATTTTGGTGGATTGGAGCCACTACAAAAGCATTGATAGTTGTTATTCCTATTAGCATTAGTGGAAGCTTCTTACCTATGCCCTCTTTTTTGTGGGTACGGATCTTCCAACAGGATTGTAGTTCTTCGTGTTCATTCAAGAACAGAAACAAAAATTATGAAGGAAACAAACACAAGTGCAAGCAATTAATTAGAACGGTCCAGGAGCTGGCAACGTCGTGTCCCTTAAGGCAATTTTGGCCCCTCAATTTATACCGAGGATAGTGGAAAATCGTCTCCCAGGATATAACGGATCTCGTTCCTCCGATTGGTACTTAGTCGGAGGACCCCGACAAACTCAACTTGCAGAACAATCGCACAAAAAATGACAGTGATGAAGTAAGGAGAATGGAGAATATTTTTGTTATTTTAAAAAATACAGGAAGCAGGAGTATAAATAAACAGGAATTGTCGGGAAGCGGAGACATGTATGTTCGAAAAAAAAATCAAACAACGTGTATGTTCGAAAATAAGAGTGGACCGGGCAGGGCGGGCCGCGGAGGCAACGCTCAGGACAGACCTAGCTTGGTGTAGGTCCTCTCCCTTCCTGAGTGGGGTGCCCCTTGGGGCCCAAACCACGTTGAGAAATTTCATTCTTCCCAAACCCATCTCCCTTTTTGTTCCCGATCGTGTGGGACAACACTTTTCATTCAATTATGGGTTTTGTCGAGCCAAGTCCCGGCGATCCCCACGTAGATAAGAAAAGTTCTGATATCAAATACTCCTGTGTATGCATGAAGGATGCAAAGTGCGATTATTCATGAAAAGCGTTGCGTCGGGATAAGTGGAAAATCTGAGACTTTGAACTTTCCTTAATTAAACCCTATCAGACACTCGATTATCGATGAACTTGATGTCTTTGAGCTATCGACCTTTGTGTAAGCCCCAGACAATAGAAATCCTGTTTGTTCTCGAACAAAATTGGTTCTCCTTTGTTGTGTTCGTTTTGAACCATATGAACACCGCCTGGTCTCATGAGTGTTTTAGAGAATTCGGCCTTTGCAATTCTCACAGAAGCGGCCCTCACTTCACACTCACATAGGTGATTTCTGAACATATAGTTTCATAATCATTAAAAGCTTTTGCTTAACCTTCACATATTAATAATGTCTTTATCCGGGAATGGGTAAAAAAAATTTGACAGTACTCTACACTGTCTTCATAACTTAATTGTCCCTTTGAACCTAGATCCTAGGATCTCCAGTCAACTAGGTAGGGTGTCCGCTATGATGACTTGTTTAGTGGCCTTAAACCCATTCCTCTTAATGTTTTTGCAACCATATCTCTAGTTAGGCCTTTTGTTAATGGATCCGTAATATTATCTTTTGACTTCACTTAGTCAATGGTGATAATTCCATTAGAAAGAAGTTGTCTTACTGTGTCATGTCTTCGACGTATGTGTCGAGACTTACCATTATACATGACATTCCTTGCCCTTCCTATTGCCGCTTGACTATCACAATGTATCGGCGGAGCCTTTGGTTCCAGGCCCGAGTGGGAATATCTTCGAAATTTGAAGCCCTTCGACTTCTTCACCGGCTTTATCCAAAGCAATAAATTCTGATTCCATAGTGGATCTAGCAATACAAGTTTGTTTGGATTATTTCCAAGACACTGCCACCCCACCAAGTGTGAATACATATCCACTTGTTGATTTTGTGTCCTTAGTGCCGGTTATCCAATTTGCATCACAGTATCCTTCAAGTACTGTCGGATAATGCAATGTAATGCAAAGCATAATTTGAAGTATACTTTAGTAGCCAAATAAATGTTTCATAGCTTTCCAATGATTTTCATTTGGACTAAGTAAATTGACTTAGCTTCTTGCTTACTTCTGAGAAACTATGTCGACTAGTACAATTCATGACATACATTAAACTGCCTAGTATACTAGCATACTCATTTTGAGCTTTGTTTTCACCAGTATTCTTAGAAAGATGTAAATTAACATCTATCAGAGTCTTTACTGGTACAATATCTAGATTCTTGCACTTTCCAAGAATCGTTTCAATATAATGGGATTGTGATAGAGCTAATCCTCCAGATGTCTTAGTTTTAACTCTAAAATAACATCAGTGACCCCCATATCTTTCATTTCAAATTTACTTGCAAGCAAGCATTTGATTTTCTTAACAGTCTCACCATCACTGCCTGTTATAAGCATATCGTCCACATATAGACATAAAATGGCAAAGCAATTCTGAGTTTGCTTAACATATACACATTTATCGCACTCATTAATCTTGAAACCATTCGGCAGCATGGCTTAGTCAATTGCTGCATTGTTTTGGTGCTTGTTCAATCCCGCCGGTGACTTGATAAGCCAACATACTTTACGCTCTTGTCACAGGAACAATGAACCGCCGGGTTGTTCAAAATATTTCTTCTTAAAATCTCCGTTTAAGAAGGTCGTTTTCACATCCATTTGATGGATTTCAAGCTTATACACCGCTGCTATAGCAATTAGCATCCTTATAGATGTAATTCTAGTAACAGGTGAATAAGTATCAAAATAGTCGAGACCTTCTCGTTACTTGTATCCTTACTCTGAGCTGGCACTTATATTTATCAATAGCACCATCGCTTTCATTTTCTCTTGAAAATCCACTTACATTGTAGTGGTTTATTACGAGGAAGGTCGATAATTTCCATGTGCCAGTTTGACAAGGAAGTTCAACTTATATTGATGGCTTCTTTCGACGGGGCTTAAGGCGAAGTCACAGCTTCTTTGAAAGTCCAAGGCTCATTTTCCAACAGATGCGTTAAGAAATCAGGTCCAAAAGACGTGGAAGTCCTTTGTCTTTTACTACGTCTAGGTTCATCCTCCATTGGATCACTTCTGGATATAGTATCTTGAGACTTATTATTATCAATTGCCTCATATACTATATTATTTCAAAGAACAAAGCGTCCCTTGATTCAATGATCGTATTGACATGTATATCTGGGATCTTTGACTTGTGAACAAGAAAACGATATGCATTGCTATTCTGAGCATATCCGATAAAAACACAGTCAACGGTCTTTGGTCCTACCTTAACCTTTTTAGGCTTAGGAACCGTAACCTTAGCCAAACACCCCCACACTTTGAGATAATTCAAGTTAGTCGTGCGCCTTTCCATTGCTCATAGGGGTTTATTTGTGTTTTTACGTAGAATTTACTCTGGCCCAAAATAAAGTCGCCGTCAAAGCGACTTCCCCACAAATTACGTGGTAAACGAGAACTATTCAACAATGCATTCATTGTTTCCTTCCGACAGTTTCCTTTCCATGCTCCAGTAGATTGTGGTGTATAAGAGGCTTGATCATTTACAGTGAACAATACCAAACTCGGTACAAATTTCCTCAAACGGAAATTCATATTCACCTCCTCTGTCACTCTTTATGATTTTAATTTTCTTGTTCAATTGAGTTTCAACTTCGGCTTAAGATTGTAGTCTTTTAGTGTACAAACTACTGATGAATCAAAAAATGGTTACCTCCCAACGAGTTTAGTAATTTAGCCTCGTAGACCCTTTGCGGAATGCGAGAGAGGAAAATGCTAGAAACCTCAATCAGCAACCCTAGATTCACCACTATATTACTCACCTTCTCACGATCTTAAAAAAGCAGTAAAAAAGGAAAGCATAGCCTTAGACTCTTTTTCCTTTTCTCATGCGATCAAAATGAGTTAAACAAAGAGAGGTTAGATTCAATTTAATTAACAAATGGCGTCTTCGAATTTGGACAAGTGCGGGATTCTTATGGAAATATTTAAACACTTGAATCTTTTATTTTAGCAGTGCTTTACGTCATTTGCCTTCTCAGAAGTTAAATAGACAGGATGAACATCTTCGGATCCAAATCCTATTGGATCAAATTAAGCACTTCCAAGTGAAAGATTCCAATGTTTTCAATCTTTTCCTTTTCCTTTTGATTCCTTTCCTCTTCCACCCTTTATGGAAGTTAAGCAGCGGATATATTTTGTCCACACCTGAAAAAATTTCTTGACATATTTTTGATAGGTAAGAAAATGCATTATGTGTGATAAAAGTGAGCGCCAAAATAAGCCTTGACCGAGGAAAGAACTTCTTACATTCAAATGCTAATAGATCAAACTAAGCCCTATGGAAATTTAAATATTTTGAATGTTTAGTTTACAGCCTTTCTCTTTTCCTCCATTTTCTTAACCAAGCAAACGGAATGTAATTAAGCAGAGCTATATTTCTTTTATTTATCATAAACATCTTGACTCAAAGCATTAACACGGATCAAAGTAAGCAACCGTGAGCAAAGATTTAATAATTTTGCCTCCGTCTTTCTTGATTTTCTCGGAATCTATCAAATTTAAGCGATTTTTATTTCCATGCGGACAAAACATAGCCCGGATTCAACGAGCAAATTAAGCACTTCTATTTTGAACCTTCCACTTCGCTTCCTTTTTTTTTTTTTTTTATTTCTTCTATGAAGTTGAACCAGATTTGTTTTCCACTATCACAAAAAAAAAAAAAAACTTAAGCATTGAACAATAATAAATCAAATTTGGCGCTTCTATGCGCAATATTCAAATATTCATCTTCCTCCTTTTTTTTTTTTACCGACCTCCGTTTCCTCCAAAACCAAACGGAAATTAAACAAACTGAGAGCATATTCATCCCCACTTCTCATCCAGATACAAAAACCATTGGAGTTCAAACATTGATAAAGCAAATAAATGGCTTCGGAGAGAAACGAACAACAAACTTATAATACAGAATCGGTAAAGCAGATATTTGTAATACAAAAACGAACAGAAACGAAAAAAAAAAATTGTAACAAATATTTGTAACAAAAACAAACAGAAGCGTTCGTTCAAAATGTGAACAGAAAGGAAAAAATGGTAACAAATATGTGGAACACAGAAACGAAAAATTGTAACAAATATTCGTAACGGAAACAAACATAAGCGTTCGTTCAAAATGTGAATACAAACAGAAACAAAAAAATTAAAATTCGTCTTAAGATTGTAGTTCTTCGTGTTCGTTCAAGAAAAAAAACAAAAAATATAAAGGAAACAAACTGCGGTCGCGAAACGAGCAATTAGAAGCGGTCAGGCAATGAAAAACGTCGTGTCCTTAAGACGAATTTGGCCCCTCAATTTGTACCGAGGATAGTGGACAATCATCTCCCAGGATAGAACGGATCTCATTCTTCCGATGTGGTACGTAGTCGGAGGACCCCAACGAACTCAACTTGCAGAACAATCGCACAAAAAATGACAGTGATGAAGTAAGGAGAATGGAGAATATTTTTGTTATTTTAAAAGAGTATAAATAAACCACGAGGTGTCTCCACGAGCAGATATGTCTGTTCGAAAAAAAAATCCAAACAACGTGTCTATTCGAAAATAAAAGTGGACCCGAGCCAGAGCCGGCGCGACAATGCCTTGCGATGCAGAGGCCTTGACCTAGCTTAGTGTAAGTTACTCTCCTTTACAAAGTGGGGTGCCCCTTAGGAATAGAAAGCCATTTGAGAGGCTCGACTATTTAAACTCATCTGCCTTGTTTCCTTCATTCTTGGGACAACACTTTTCATTCAATTATGGGTTTGTAGAGCAAGTCCAAGCGAGGATTAGATTCATTATTTAGCGGTGGCCTTATCCAGTGATTTAATTCTGTCTTTTCAAAATTTGTTTATCTTTGTCCATTTCAAATGTAAAGATTGTTTGATATTAAAATCCACGATATCGATAGTTTAATCTTGACAGCACAATGGATCAAGAGGCTATTAAATCTTCAAAGGATGTCGACTACCTTTGTAACTAATACTTTTAGTTATATGCGCTTATCACCATCCTTATCAACGATCTTGTAGCGTTTTCTTTTCTTTTATTTTTGTGATGATCTTGTAAATGTTGATCCTATTGATATTGATAGAATTACTACTTGGCAGACTCTGAACCGCTTTAGGCAAATCATAACCCTTTAATCATATCATTGGATTTTATATTATTTTTACAACCACTATTTTTTGGTTTTAGTTCTTAGTTGGTATCTCTATTGTGATAATTAAAGGTCTGGTGCTTTCAATGGCTCGCAAAACAGTTGAAACTATAACCAGTTTTCTTTCTTGAAGAATATATATGTATATTAATTTGTTGTTTAGAATTTCAATTACTTAGCATCACGTAACTTTCAAAACTTGGTATTTGGATTGAGGACCATAATAATCATTAGAGAGTGTATGAGAATGAATTTTAGAGTAATACAAGGTTGACTAATGAACGAGGGATGTGTCTCATCATAGGGTTCTTTGAATAATTACAGGATTTTGAAAATAACTTTGGACTTTTTACATTGTTCTGGATTGTTGAATAATTTATAGAATATATATATATATATATATTGGCAAATCAAAAACTTAAAGAACTTACAGAAGTAATAATGTCTTGACTGTATTCTTCTCTATCCCTGTGATCATACACATGATTTGGCTTTTCTTTTCCTTTTTCTTTTATTCCTTTTTTTTATATATATATTTTTAGTTTGCGACCCTTGATATTGTAAAGTATATGGTGGTTGGCGGTACTAATCTTCTGATATGTTCTCTCTTTTGCAGGATAGATCATGCATGTTAGCGCAAGTATTTATGTGTGTTCTAATGATTCTTGTTTACTATCTTTTTTTTATAATGCAGGCACTTCCCATCATCTGACAAAGCCACAGAAAGTTTGTCGAGCCTTTGTATGCTGCAGGTGTGTTCCATAGCTGCTTTGCTTGCATTCGATTCTTAGAAGTGTACTTGCTACTTCCATTTGAGACCCAGTCTGATTGATTTTGATCATCCAGAAACAAATGGTCAGCACAAATCTTTAACTAATAATTCATCAGGTAACTTGATCTTCTGTTATTATATTGAGGAAAACAGTTTAAACTAATATCATTTGTGTAGTCTCTGGAATTCTTGGAGTTTCCGGGTCGTCGGGGCATGAACACAGCGTAAGAACCACCACAAAACAAACAAGGCAGACGGTGGTGTGCCGTAAACTCTCAATGCTTAAGTTAGGCAGTAGAAACGCAGATGTCAGTCTTTGGTGTGTATTTTTGCGCTACCTGCGATGCCATTCCTTCCTTATTTATGAAGGAGGAGGATGATCCACTTTTTATGGAAAGTGGGTGATTGGTTTCCGAAATGGAAGGGGGGAAGGTGCATCATTTCGTCAACCGTTTTTCCTTTTGGATAGCTAAGTCGTCCGAATCTTCCGCCTCAAGGATTGCTTGATCATCCTAAGGGTGGTTACGTACGTGGTTTATGGGAGGATATGTTCTTGAGCTGCGAGAGATCAGCCGGGAAATCATTGGCTGGCCATCTTCTTAAGAAGCGACAGCGAATCTGAAGAGGGCATGCAACCGGCTAGAAGAAGAAGGACATGCACAGTGATAAACCTTGGAGGCCGTTCATTGTTTGTCGGATGGCCATGGCCGGTTCAGGTGTGGTCGGATCCCGTGCTCGTGTGGGGATACTTGGGCCTCCTGTGGGCTTTGATTCGTCTAGGCCTTCTCAATGGGGATTCTGGGCCAAAATCCATGGTACCCATAATACCCCCGCACCAAATGGGGAGTTCGAGTCTTCGGCCCCGGAAAAAATCACAGTATTTTACCTACTTGTCGTTAGGAGCAGAGGGATAGATTAATGCTTTAACGTGTTCCAACGTGCATGTTTCCGGGGGGTTTTCTATTTTTGGTAATGCTTTTAGTATGGCTTTTAGAGTTTCCCATGGGTTTGTAACCCCTATAAAAGGTTGTATGGTGACAGATTCTTTTATTTCACTGGCTGGTTTTGAGTTTTTGATGGATGAGTATAGCTAGACACTAGCGGATAACGATGCCAGACTTTTCTAATTGCTCTGGTGAATGTGATGTTGTGACGGACGGTGGCTTCTGAAAGGAACATGCTTGAGCGTGCTAATTTATGTTTGGAGGGATATTTTCAAGCCTTATATGTCCCCGTGAGTGGTTTGAAAACTCAGATGGAGAATGCCCCCTCGATGGAATTTTATATCTCCATGTTCCTTTGACCCTTATATGCCCCTCTATTATAAATCATACGCAGGAGAATGTAGAACTTTTTCATATATATATATATATATATATATATATATATATATATATATATATATATATATATATATATATATATATATATGCTGCTGCTCTCTTTAGCCTCTCATTGACGGCTTTTCCTCTTTCTTAGCCTCTGCTTGTGAGGGTCTTTTCTTGACTTTTTTCTTCTTGCTTAGCTGTTCTTACACTTCCTCTTATTTCTTAGGCTTTTCTTCATTTTTTCTTCTTTCTTGAAGCTCGAGTTTCGACCGGATGGAGTTATGTAATTATCTTGGAAGGCTCGGTTTTTATGCGATGGGTTATGTAATTGTGAACGCCATTTGGTGTAATTAATGAAATTGTGTTTCTGGAATTTTTTGTGTTTTTTCTCGCCTTATTTTTATTGTGTTCGGCTAACCGGTCATCAACGTGGACTAATCTCTTGAGACAAGGGTTATGGCGTTTGATGTTGATGAATTTGAGGATGGATCAGCCCTTACGGTTCTTGATTGGACCCAGCTTGGTTGTTCGGCCCTGGCTTGTCCATTAGGGGCGTGGGGCGCGCTAACACAGGCCCGCAGAACCTGGCCCACACTCATTCACTATGCCCTAGTAAGTGAAGCGTCGTCAGGATTCAAATCGTTTGGAAGGGTGATGAGTCAGCGACGCATTTAATGCACCCGTAGGTGCCAGACGCCTTATTCTTAAGGAATCATAATTGGATTTTACCCACTCCCATCGTGTCTACACCATTTTCTTGTTTCCCTTCCGTTAAAGATCTTCTGCTGATACTTCGTCGTAGGGTTGCGTGTTTTGTAGATATTTTTTTTAGGTGTTGTTTGTCTTCCCCTATTTTCCAGGTAAGCCTTATCTTTGTTTCATGTACTCTAGATTCCAGTTGCCGGCGTGTTTCCGGTGACAGGAACATAGAAGGGTGTATTCTGGACACACTAGGACTGGGAGAGGTTTTTTCCTGGTCTGATAGGTTCATGTCCGTTCTCGCCATTTTACCAGTTTGGTATTCTGGCATGGAACTTATTCCCCTTTCCTCTATCATTTTGTTATTGTCTGCTTGCAATATAGCGAGAGTTCAAGAAGGGACTTCCACTAGTCAGGTCGGGCACAGGAGAGGGCCTGGCTAGGATATGCCTTCTGCAAGCAGCATCATTTCTTCTCTATCCATGGAGGAGTTGAGGTCTTACTGCCAAATTCTTGACAATATCGATATTGAATTTCCGGATGGTCCAACCGAGTCCATTATCGGTAAGGAAGATGGTGCAGTATATTTTACCAGAGAACAGCTCACAGCTGGGCTTCGCTTCCCCGTTTCGTCTCTAATCAAGTAGTTCCTACACTTCTCCGGAGCGCCGCCTGCTCTTATCCATCCGAATGTCATTCGAATCTTGGTCGAGTGTAGCTTACTGAACCTCCTATACCAACTGGATATTTCGTTGGTAGAGGTATACTTTATTTACACCTTGAAGCTGGCACACGGAGGCCAGCTATCGTTGTCAACCCATAGCCCCCGGTTGTAATTTGTTCCAGGGCTCCCCGACTCGCCTAAGACCAAGATGAAGGGCGTGATCTTGGTTAGAGGACCGTGGTATGAGACCCCGGGCTCTCATGACCTCCTGTTTACTTTGAACTGAACAATGGCATTCCCAGGTGTGTTCAAGTTGTGGGGCTTGTATGTCGTTTTTATATGTCGTTGCACGTCCATCCTACGTATTTTCTTAATAAATACTTTTTCGTGTAGGGAAAATCCGGAGAGGTAGACTAGTAAACTGGGTGGGGAAAGCTGGCATCAAGAACATTCAGAAGTTGCTAGAGATTTATGAGCGAGAACGGTATCACGAGATTCTCTTAACTATGAGGAATCTTCGTGAGTTTAGTCGCAATCCTTCTCCCTATATTCTTCCAGTTATTCCATGCCCTTCCCACGGAAATAGAGGAGGGCGAGCATTACGTTATCATCGACCTTCTAAATTTAGCCCGACTTGTCCCGGCCGAACCTGAAGGCCAAAGAGGTGGTTGGTCGGAAGCGGTGTCGATCTTGGCCCAGATCCAGCCTTCTTTGGCAGACGGATTCGGCCACGCCCCCAAGCATCTAAGAAGGTTGATAGGGGTAGCCGTCTCGAGCGTCTTCCTTTTACGAAAAAGGATTCCTGTCCTGCCCCCCAAGCATCTAAGAAGGGAAGGCGGGTGCCTGAACAACGAAAAGCGCATGGTGTGAGAGTGGAAGATTTTGTCCCTTAGGTTGCCCCAATATCTAGCCACCCCCCTGCTAGCAAAGAAGAAGAAGAAGAGGACGAGATGGCTGACCTCGTTCATAACTTCGGCGCACAGAAGCGCAAACGAGGTGCCAGCTTCAAGCGGGCGACTTATCTTTACCCAGGGTGGTTAGTAAAATTTGATCGACACCCGACCGATTGGGGTTGGGAAAGGTGGCGATAGTCGTTATGGACTCACCTGAGATAGGCTTTCATAGCGGCCGACGGCGCGCTCTGCGCAGTTTAGGAAGGTCCCTTTAACTCATGAGGAGGTCCGGGAGGGTATTCCCTCGGAGTAGACTACTAGCCGGCTAAACAAGGCTACGTCTTCTCGGTGCAGGCGCGATGAAGTCGTTGTTTCTTGAGCTCTTTGCTGAATTCTTATATTCTCACGAGCGGGCTCCTATGGAGGGCGTATCGGCTACCAGGCGAAGGTGCGAAGATTATCGATCGTGGAAACCATTGACGGCGAATCTGGGGAGCTTCATTGGAGCAATATACGAAACAACGCGGATTAGGTAGATGTACGGGTAGAAGGAGTGAAAAATATGTTGTTTCGATTCCTACCTATGCTTGAAAAGAAGATCTCAAGCAAGTGGTTGAAGACGACATGCTATCTGTGGCCATGACTTTGTCAGTCAGCGGGCTGGTACATTCATAGCTACCCTTTATGCATTGTTCTAGTATCATTCTGCAGGTTATTGCTTTGTGTCGTTCTTTTGCAAGCTGTTACGGCTATCCGAAACATGACCTACCAGCATCAAGAGTTCGGACTTCGGCGGGGATGCAAGAGGTTACGACTCTACGGCTGTTCGGTCGTTTCTAACCACGGGGTCTTGAATTCCCTTAGTGACGGAGTCAAGCTCGGTCTTTGGGAGAATGAGGCGAAGAAGTTGAAAGGTGGCTGGTGGGGCGGAGATACCACTTGCCATGATGCCCTCGATGGCTGCGTATGGATCTTGATGCGGTGAGATGCCGAGGGCGAAGGTGGGTCAGGAGTTGGCTAGGGTCAGCATGCAGCGGTTGCTAAAGGCTAGGCGAAAGACGGAAGACGAGGCTAGCTGTTTGACCGACGAACGAGTCTCTCTGCTACTAGAACTAGGGACTTGTAAGGATGACGTGTCCGCCATCCTGGCAGAGGCCCTTGAAGAGAAAAAGGCTCTAGAGGAGGCTTACAAGGAGGGCGTCAACATAATCTTCAACTATGGGTATGGTTGTTGTGCTTTTGCACATAATATTTGCAAAAGTCAACCTGAGGTTCTAGACGGGATGCCGAACACGTCTAAGCCATTATCTCCAGAGTTCTTTATTAACCCTCAATGACCCCCGGATGCTGTCCCTACTGAAGTTGCATCCATCGATGTTCGTCCTGGTGAAATGATGAATGCACCAGAGAGGGAGGCTCTCATTGTCGTTCTCGAGATGGATAATAGCGAGGCGGGTGAGCATCTCTTTGTCGCCAAGGTTGGGCCGGGTAATGAGCCTGTTTTCTCCGCTTAGGGTAACCAAGGGTAGTGAGGAGCATAATGTTTCTGGGTTATATTTTGTGATTGCTCATTGAGCCTTGTTCCTTCACCCATGTTTTTACCTCCCCGATTTTAGTTATTTTGAAACCAAGCTCAATAAAAAAAACAAAAGCATGTGTTGTTATTAGTAATAAAGCATGTGTTGTTTACTAATATGAGGTGGGTGCTTTATTTTTATCGAATCACATAATTAAGCTAATTTAGTTGGACAAGAAAAGATGTACCTTGAGTAGGATATAGATCAGCTCTGGATGAACACTCAGGTAAACAGGTTCGGTGGCCCTCTTCTCTTTGCTTCCTTACCCCGAGCCGTGATGCGGTAGATATTAACCATACTAGTAGGTGGGACATCTGACCACGGACTTCGTAATGGACCAGGTAGGCTGACCATGCCTGGCCGGTGGGACATCTGACCTTGTCGAGACCTGTGAACCGACTAGGCATCGACCATCTTTGGGCCCGATGGGACATCAACCTTACCCGGACTGTGTGATCGGTGGGCATCAGCCATCTTGGGCCAATAGGACATCAACCTTAGGGCTTTGTAATGAACCGGTTGGGCATCAACCATACCTAGGCCCGTGCAGGACATTAACCTTAAGCCCGGGGACTTGTAATGATGTGCATCGATATCTTTGGGCGGTGGTTGCTGTTGCCAACTGTTTCTATTGATGGGTGACATCAGTATCTCTGGGGTGGACCATCATTTGCCCGTGCTACAATGAGCCAATGGGCATCAACCATATTAGTGTTAGAACGCCGACCTTAGGATTTTTGTAATGAAAAATTGAGACGAGAACAAAGTTAGAAATTTAATCATTCTTTAGTGATAGTACCTTTTGAGGTGCATAACATTCCACATTCTAGGTACAGGAGTCTCGTCTAGTTTATCTAATGCATACGATCCAGATTCGTCAAACCGTATTACAACATATGGTCCCTCCCAGTTTGGCTGGAACTTTTCCGTGGCCCGATGGCGTGTTCTCGAAAACTTTCTTAGGAGCGGGTCCTCTGGATGAAGCGTCGGGGTTTCATCAAATGCGGTATTATAAGTTTTCTGGTCTGTTTGTAAGTATGATGCTATTCGCCGCGATTCTTGCTTCGTAGTTAAGTTTGACATGTCTAGGTCTTTAATCACATATTCAGTATTCGACTGCTCGGGTGTATCAGCTCAGAGCGTAGGCATGCCGATTTTTGTTGGGACTATAGCCTCCATCCCATAACTAAGCTCGAATGGGGATATACTGGTTGGTCGGTGGGCTGTCGTTCTATAGGCCCAAAGCACCCTGGGGAGTTCATCCACCCATTTGCCTTTAGCTAAGTCTAACTGTTTCTTTAAGGCTCAGTGAGTTTTATTAGAAGCCTTACCGCAGCGGTTGCTTTCACGGATGCGCGGAGTGGAGTATAGATTCTTTATTTTCAATTCTTAGCAAAATTTCCTGTATGCCTGAATATCAAATTGAGGCTCGATGTCTGATACAATTGATCGGGGTATCAGAACGTGAACAATATTCTTCCCGGATGGCCCGAGGTGACGTCGATCTGAAAGCCGACCTCCCATCCACTTCTTGGAAAATAATTAATGGCTGACTACAATTTTTGAGCTAAGAGCGTGGGAGCGGCGCGAACTATGTCAATTCCCCATTGAGCGAAAGGCTAAGGGCTCGTAAGGAAATTAAATCCTGAGCTAGTGATCTCAATACAGGGGCTAGTCATTGACATCGATCCACGCACTTTTCGTGCGTGGTCGTCGGACCTCATGGTTGGCGATAATACCCCAGAGTGTGGCCTACGTGTGACAGTAATTACGCGCTGGTGATTACCACATATTCCTTCATGCCGGTTTGGCGGTACATAACATCCTTGTTGGTAGTCAAGCATTTTAAGTGCGGCGGAGTCATTGACCATTTAACTTATTTGCCCGTTAACGAAGAACATTTGGGTTTGGTTGGATCTTGAGCTTTGTTCCTTTCGTTTGGGAGTTCTCGCGTTGATATACTCACTGGGGTTCATCCGGAAGGAGACCTCGCCCGCGACTTACGGGTAGTAATAATTGAGAAGAATGGGCGATAATAGATGGGTAGGAACATTTACGTCATCGGAAAGGAAGGCCTACGGCGCTAAAGAGTCCGCTCGCAGCCCTGTGGATGTGCTCGATCCTTTTCAAGCCGAAACCGCCCAAGAGTTGCTTAACCAGGGATACGTACTTTTCCATTCGGGGATCTCGCAACTCATATTCTTCGTTTACCTGCCCTACCACCAACTGAGAATCACTTCGAATCAAATCTTTGCCAACACAATAGTCAAGTAGTTCAATTCTAGCTTAGGACGGGCCTCATATTCTAATTGGCTGCTAGGAGGCGCCCGGAAGCCTAAAAGGATAGCCTACTCAATTTTCTCCTCGGTCCGAGATTTAAGTTACAAACCGATGCCTGTTTCGATTTTCCAAGATGCCCCGTCTACATTAAGGGTCCACCAGTCAAGCCAGTCTAAATGCTATTTTGATCGGAGGATTTCAAGAAAAATCTACTAACCTACCTTTAAATTAATCTGCTCAGACTAAAATACCGAATCTTCACTAATCCACCGCCCATCGAGCCAACCTCCTCCCGAACAAGTCGCTTGTGGAACGGTGTTCAAGAGGAAGGTCACTAAGACAACAATGTAAAGCCAAGCACGGCGAAGCTTCTTCATCAAGCACCCTGAGGCTAATGCCGCCGTCAGGAGCCAGACGGTTTCAAGGCCAAGGACTTGATGACGAAAAATACCGGGCCTCTCCGCCTTTATTCTCATCTTCCTAACAAAAAGGAAAGACTCACTGAGACATCTAAAACTACCAAGTATACGAAGATTGTTTCGTTGGCTTTAGAGCTAGCAAGGACTGGAGGTTCTGCAAGGTACTGTTTGATAGCTACGAGGGCTTCATCACATTTCTCATTCCACCCGGCCTGGTTGGCCCCCTTAAGGGAAGCAAAGAACGGCTTGAGATGGTCTATAAACCGAGAAATAAACCGCCCTAGTATGCCTAACCCGTCGCCAATCGTTAAAATTCCATTTCTAAAATGGAGCTGGGGGATTCAAAAATAGCTTTAAGCCGAGCTGGTCATTTCTATACCCTCTGAGTCACCATGAAACCCAAGAATCGGCCCGCCCTGACTCCGAAAGCGCACTTTGAGGGATTAAGCTTCATATCGTATGCCCGTAGAAGTTCAAAAGCCTCTTGCAAGAGTTCAGCATGGTCCGAGCGTTCTTTGGACTTTACCAGCATGTCATCATTGTAAACCTCCATGGTTTTTCCGAGTAGAGACCTAAACATCTTGGTCACTAATCCCTTCGATATGTCGCCTAACATTTTTGCAAGCCAAACTAAGATCATATCAGAGCAGAACAAATTTACAAGTGGGAAGCATGAATGATGTTTCCCAAGATTCATGATGTATTTGGTATTTCATGATATCCCGAGAAGGCATCCATGAACGACAACAACCATTTCGCTCACCGAACACTACAATAATCCGGTCTATCCGTGGGTAGAGGGAAGTTGTTCTTCGTGACATGCCTACTTTAGATCCGTAGTCCACGCATACTCATTTTCCTCCTTTCTTGGGACTACTAACCACATCAACCATTCCTGGATACTTTATCTCCCCTCGATGAATTTTTCTTTTCAAAAGATTATCCACTTCGCCTCGACAACCTCGATGGCGGGCCTCGTCGTGGAAACGCCGACTCGCCAATCCCGGGCCTCGGGCCAAGGATGACATTCAACAGGAGGGTATGTACGGGTTAATGCCTGGCCATGTTCGAGTGGGTTCAGCGACATGATCCATATCACAGAGCATAACTCCTTATCAGATAGCCTCCCGCACCTGATAGGAGGGAACTAACATATGTGGATTTTATCCCCGCCTCGTCTGTGCACATGGCTGGATTCTAGGGTCTCATGGCCAATTGCTCCTATCCTCCGCCCCTCGCTAGGTGAAGAAATAAATTACTATTCTACTAAGTCTAGGGCTTCGAGGCTGATTGTAGGAGCTTTCTTTCTCACGCTCCTACACCGACAATTGATGTAAAGATTATCTGCCGTTAGTCAGTCAAGCCAAGAGGTCAATTCGCTTCAAGACCGGCCGATAGCTAATCATTCGTCAAAGATCACACACCTGCCATCTTTACGCACTGTGCTCGACTAATAATGGCGCTGGTACGGGCCCAAGTCCTCGAACCCGAAAATAAGACCGCTGGACCACCGGCCCCAGCTTTGATGCGGAGAGCAATGCTCACCCATCATCACCGTGGTTTTATCGAAGGAGATGTTCATGCGCGAAGGCGATTGCGATAAATCGATTCGCCTGACGGGATCAGCCGGTACTTTGTGCACATCAAAATTGTTAATACATAAAGTAAGTATGAGTGCATCGTGGTGTGGAGTTATGAACACAGACGGGTTAATAGGGAAGCGGATGTAAGTTGATCGATAGAATTTGGATTGCTTCAGCGTCATGCGGGACATGGATGGTGTTTATCAGGGCTCGGTTTGTGGCTATGCGTAACTGACCTCTTCTTAGTGCTTAGGCGATCACGTCGTCATTACGGTTTATGATATGTAGTTTATGGTGGGTCGTGGTTTAGGCGGGAGCCATTGGCTGTATTCTTTGATACGAGGCCTTAAGCTCCTGTTGTCTCCGAAACATATCGTACGAGGTGGTGGACCTGATTAATCTCGCCATGAATTTGGGGGAAGCCCGACCGGTTGGTCTCATGCGAGTGGTCTCACATGGTAATCACACCTCGAGCGTTCTGTTGCGCGGAGATCGGCCCGAATGGGTGTGGGCCATTTAAAGTCGGGGTGATCCCAGATGAGCGGAAGGAGTCTATCGTAAGAGATGTTCAGAGGAGTAAACTGTGGGGGTTCCCTCTTTCTCTCTGATTGGTCAGGAGCATTTAAGTTCTTACTCACAGCTCCTTTTGTTCCCAGAAATTTGACCTTTAATGGTAGCTTCTTTGCTGGGCTATGATCATCATGATGCAGGAGAATTTGCCGAGATATTATCCTCCAATGTTGAATATTTATCCACCCGTTTGTATAATTCTTCCATTGTTGTAGGCGGATCCAGGGATAATGAGTGGAAGAATGGTGTGAATTCGACCCAATCGCGGAAGTGCGAAGGACCACGCATCCGTATTATATGAATCAATCACATTGGGCCGGCCCCTCCGAATCTTACGGTGATGGACTGGTCATCAGCAGAAAGATGGTTTGCGAAGAAGGCCCGATGTTTCCATAGCCGAGCGAACCGCGGTGTTAGAGTAAATACTGTATAACTCATTGAGCGAGTTGATAAGTCTCCACGGGGAGTTTATGGGTAGGCGGCGGGGCCCTTTGGTAGTTGGGAACGCTGCATAGCGGGCGGTCGTCTCGCGGTGAGTATCATCGCTGATTGAAGTGCGTGGTGGTCATGCGGGTCGGAGCCATCATCGTGGAAAATGGCGGTCGCGACAAAGCCACTCGGCGGTTCATTATCTCAGATATCTTGCGGCGGGGAGGATAGCATGTGAGGTCCCGGACGGAGTGGTGGATCTGGGCGTATGCGAATTTGGTCACGACCCGAGGTAACATCTGAGAACATAAATGATGGTGCTACGCCCCTGTTTCGCATGGGCATATTTTCAGGGGCTTGCTTCGACTGTCGCCACTCTCTGCTGATTTCTCTTTGTACTCGGCGAGGCATGCCACTAACGGAACAGCTAGAACGGCGTGAGGACCTCTTTCTTGATTCAGCCTCCACGTTGTTCTTTGGGGGTGGCAGATCAGGAAGTGGAGAAATTTCTTGGAGGATATTCGTGTCAATTTGCTTCATCAACATTACCCCATAGGATGGGCTCCTTGCGTTTTATTATGTTTTTCACTTAGGGGTGCGGGATGTTTGCTCCTTGTGCGTTTTCACCGTCTCTTCGAAGCAGGCCGCGAGCGATCGTTATTCTTTAATAGAAGATCGGCTTGTTGCTGTAGTGAAGTGTCTGTTTGGCTGTTCTTCTTGTTTGCACTCCATATCTTGTTGCCAGTGAAGAGCGAGTGCTTGGTGATTCTTGGGTTCTTGCGCCGATAGGATCAATGAGCCCGGGCCAGTGGCTTGGGGGAACTCTGAATCTTCGAGGCGTGGGGGATCGCTTGATAGCCGACGTAGCCTCGCACGTTCTCGATGAGATTTTTGTTTAGTGGATTTCCCCGCAGGCGGTAGCGGTGTAGTCTGGAATTCTCGGAGTCTCGGGTTGTCGGGGCGTAGACAGCGATCAAACAAATAAAACCGGTGGTGGTGTATTCGTAGGCTCTCAGATGTAGGATTAGACAAGAAGTAGAGTGTGAATGTCGATCTTTCGAGTTGTGTATTTTTCACGTACACTCTCGTGCCGTCGCCCATTATTTATGAAGGAGGAGGTGATCCACTTTTTATGGAAAGTGGGTGATTGGTTTCCAAAATAGAAAGGGGGAAGGTGCTTTCTTTATGCGTTAACCGTTTTTCCTTTTGAGTTGAGTCGTCCGAATCTTCCGCCTCAAGGATCGTTTAATCATCATAAGGGTGGTTACGTACGTGGTTTGTGGGAGGATATGTTCTTGAGCTACGAGAGATCAATCGGGAAATCATTGGCTGGCCATCTTCTTAAAAATGACAACCGGCTAGAAGAGGGGCGTGCGTAGGTAGAGGGCGTGGGTAACCGGAGCCTTTCTTTGTTGTTGGATAGCCAGCGGTACGGATTTGTTGTGGTCCATATGCTGTGCTCGTGTGGGGTCACTTAGGCCTCATGTGGGCTTTTGATCGTCAGGCCTTCGATGGGGATGTTGGGCTAAAGCCATGTTTTATGATTTTACTTATATGAAATTGGTCCCGGGACGCAAAGTTTGATCCTCTTACATACGATTTGTAACCACAGTACATAACTTGGCAATCACTATCTAAATTAATACATCTAAAGCAAAAATTTGTAATATGAACTTACATTTAACAAGTTGGAGATTTTTTTAATTTCCTTCTTCATCCTTTTACAGAACCATCTTGTCCATGCAGGTAAATTGTTGGAAGTGTTCATGGAGTCTCCACTGTGAAACAAGAAAAACAAATGCTACATGCTGAAACAGAGAGGGCAGATGATAAATTGGTGGTAATGCTAGCCAATCAAAAGAATCGAACAACAAAGAAGGAAGAGGAGCTAGCCCAGAAGCGGAGGTGAGAAAGGCGGAAAGAAACATCCATGTTGAGCGTCACGATATGCATTGGAGGAAGTAGGCCGAAGTTAAGGAGAGCCTTGCAAAGGAAAAGGCTATTTGGAAAGGCGAATTCATTTCAATGCTGCCACATTTTCATGCCACAACCATAATAATGGACTTTTAAATAGTGTGATTGGTCATAAGTTTGGTAAGGCTCTAGGGTGTTTTTTTTTTCAATCCAGTAGGTAGTGGCAGTGGAAAGGATTCTGATTTTTTATTTCGCTCAATAAATATCGTGGGATACAATTTTGCGTATCTACATTATATTTTTGTTTGGTTGTATCAATATGAGTGAGTTAGTTATCACAAATTATTCATGTTATTGGCTTTCTTGGGAAATGATCAACATTTTTCATGATTTACTTATAATAAATATTAAAGTGCTTTGTTATTCTAGACTAATGATCATTGTGCTCACATATGATAAACAGACATGGTGCTCCTTAATATTTGATCAATATGATAACTGTTATGTATCTATTAAAGAAATAACACATTATTAAATTTTAAAATGTTTTAAATTTATTGATTATTTGTGCTTTTTGCATTATAATTTGGGTGGTATGTATAGTCATGATCTGAAAAACAGACCAGGTAATTCCGTTGATCTCCATGCTCTAAAGGATGCCTTTATAAAGAGTGATCGGAAGAATATGGTCCCACATGTGTACAAGGTTCTAGACAAGTTCTGACTACTTCTTGAGATCTTGTACTAGTTCCTTGGTAATCAAATTTTGTTGTTTATAAATCTAATTCAGATATGCAACGATAAACATCACTTGATGTTTGAATTGTGATCTATGAAAATTGTAATATTTAAAATTTGTGGATTGAGCCTCTAGAAAAGCATTGATGGATGTAATTCCTATTGGCATTGGTAGCGGCTTCTTGCGTATACCCACTTTTTGTCACGTACTACTCTATGACGGGGTTAGATTCATTATTAAGTCGACCTTATAAAGTAGTTTGATTACGTCTTTTTTCGGAGGAGAGTTCGTCTTATCTAGAGTTACGTGAATAATTAATGGATTTTGAAAATAACTTTGGATTTCTTGCATTGTTACGGATTGTTGAATAATTTATAGAATATATAGATTTTAAGTATCAAAAACTTCAAGTACTTAAGAGAGTTAATAATGTCTTGACTGTGTTCTTCTCTATCTCTGTGGTCATACACATGATTTGGCTTTTTGCTTTTTTCTTTATTTTTTCCAAGCCTTCAACATTAGCAAATCATTTGGTAGCTGGCAGTACTTTATGTCATCACATGAAAAGTAATTATGTGTTCTAATGATGTATTTACTATCTTTTTATAATCACGGAGACTTCTAATATGTCTTGGGCTCGACCCTCATATGCGAAAGGGCATCTTTGTTTGCATTACAATTTTAAAGTGTCTTCTCAGCTTGAAAAATTATTTAGGTTGACGCGGAGGGTAAAGAAAGGGTCTTAATTGAAAAGTGTGTAGCTACTTCCATTTGAGGCTAGTCACGATTGATTTTGATGATCGAGAAAAATGGTGTCTGAGGTTAATTGAATATAATTTAGTACCCTTGAAGCCCAGTATACAGTATAATTCAGTTGTTCTTATGTGTTTATAACACAATTTTCAACGACTCATCTATCTAAATACATAAAAATAAACAGTTCTTGAAGTTTTATGATTAGATTTTCTATTATTCATTCATCCTTATAATACATCATCATTGGACAACATTTGAGTGTTCATTGGGTTTTGGATATTCATGATGATCATAAACACCTATAGTATCTCTAGGATTATATCATATTAAAGCTCTGCAGTTTTGTACTCCAGTATATAAATTATAATATTCAATGGCGAAATCATTATATTACCATCTTTTTATATTAAATTATGCGTAAACAATATTGAATAAAACATAATGAAGGAGCATTCTGTGACTTCGATCAGAAGCTAAATAAACCTTATATTATATAACTTCAAAATTGTTGATGATGGTCAGTTCTTGAGAAACATTCTGGATTAACTTGGAACTGAATATCAATATTCTCTGACATGGATACGTTTTTGTGGGATATGTGTTGGACATGTTCTGCGAACACTCTGAGATCTGGCGTTAGATCAGTGTCAGATCAAATCGTCAGTGATATCGTTGACCATATAGTAAGTCGCTGACGGATACGGCTTGTGCACGGCAGCCACGGCTCGCTTGTTCCTGTCCCGGTGATTGTCGGCCGGCGTAGAAAAGGGAAGGGAGGAGATGGGGCGGTGGAGTCGGCCCCGGATTCCAGGAAGGGGAAGAGGGGAAGAGGGGAAGATGAGAACACGACTTGACACGGCTCGGTTGTTACGTTAGGTGATCAATCGTAAAGGGGAAGGAGGAGAGGAGATGGGAGGCGGTGGAGTCAGCTGACCAATGGAAGGGAAGAGGAGAACGGAGGATGGATGTTGCGGTCGGATGGGGGGTTGGGGAGTGGCGGGGCCCAGGGAGCGGGGCGGGTCGGAGGGAGTCGGGAGTGAGGGTGGGGCGGACGGTGAGGGGGAGTCAGGGGTTATACTTAATTATAAGATAAATTATTTAATAAATGAACAAATTATATTTGATAAATAATTAAATTTGATAAAAGAGAATATGAATCATTCTTTTGTAAGTTAAAAATTCTTTTAAGTAAATACAAATAATGGCATAAAAAATTCATCAATTTATTATTAATTTATTAGTATAATTATTAGCTTCTTTGTAAGGATAATTATTTTTATTTTATCGTGTTATGTCGTGTCCTTGCTAGTATCCCAGGTATCTGATTTTGAAATTTGTCGTGTCCTACGTGTCTCTGTAGTGTGATATCCAGTAGCGTATCGGGTGTCGGAATTAGCTAATAGTCAATATTGATGAGTTCCAGAAAGAACATCTAATGGTAGCTCCGTGACAACAGTCTCCACTTTGGAACAAGAAAATCAAATGCTACTTGTTGAAATAGAGAGGGCAACAGACTATAAATTGGTAGTAATGGTGGTCAATCAAAAGAATCGGACAACAAAACTGACCTGCACTAGTAGGCTGTCTCAGCACCTGATTCTGGAAGAGATTATTGATTAGGTAACGAGATATTGGGCATAAAGTAGCAAGGAAGAGGAGCTGATCAGGATAGCAGAGGAATTGGGAAAGGAAGAAGAAACATCCATGTTGAAGGCACAATGTCGGTTGGAGGAAAAGGCCAAAAGTTAAAGGCACAAGATAGGAAAGGGCACTGGAAAGGCTCTTTGGTGTTTTTCTTTAAATCCAGTAGGTAGTGGCAGTGGAAAGTAGTCTGATTTTTTTTCACTTAATAAACATCGTGGCATACAATTTTGCATATCTACGTTATGTTTTTATTTATTTATTCATGTTACTAGCTTTCTTAGACAAATATGTGATATTTCTTATAATTCACTTATAATAAATATCAAACTGCTTTGGTAATTTTGTTATTCATGCCTAACGATGCTAGGCTCGGATATGATATATAGACATTGTGCTCCTTATTAGTGATCTCATATAATTGGTTTAAGATTTAAGAGCGGGGCCCTTCATGTGAAGATACTGGCAAGATAATGTCTTTCTTCTCCATGTTTTTTATTCGAGTTTTTTTTAAGCATTATTAGAGCTCTTTAAGAATAATAAAAATAACATTTGAAGGTGAAATACAACTTACGAGAAATTTAATATGTTTTTTATTCCTCCATTGTGATATTGAAATAATAATTTAAATTATTCAATTAAAAACTTCCAAAATAGTGTAACAGAATTCAGGTGGGTATTTGAGTAGCAAAGCTTTAGAAATAACAAAATTTATCCAATGAACATAAAAAAAAAAAAAAAAAAAAAGTCTAAGGACAAAAGTTAGTTAAAAGATTTACATTGGTTTTATATACATTAACATCTTTATATCCTGTAGTAATTAAAGCTGTGAATTCCAAATAATATAATGTGCAGTGTATCCAAATATGCAATATGCAGTATATTATAAGTAGAGAGATATAGTAGCCAAAATGTATTTCGTTTCCAGCATTTATGAAATAATAACTCTTGTTACAAAGTCACAACGTTACTTCAAATATTGATGTGTTACAATTGTCTTTGAAGAGCTTACCTGGAGATAGACCATGAAAACAAGATTTTAATTAATCTTCTAAAGATAACATAAGGAAACTGTTATACAGTCATTAGTGAGATAAAGAATAGAATGCGAGAACATATTTACCCACATATTAATTGGGGATGTCTTCTCCCTCCAAGGTTTTGAGCTTTCTTACTCTTTCTTCAGGACCTATGAGACTAGAAAATATGATATAACAAAATATTAAATAGGGACATAAACTAATATCGGCAAGAAACCCATAAAGTATTAGGAAAAGAAAAAAATACGAAGGAAAATGATTTTCTTATATTTGATTTCACCGTGAAAAACATAAAAAAAAAATCAAACATAATCAAAATTCTTCAAAATTTTACATATTTTTAAATGTTTTAGTCCTTATATAATAAAGATAAACAATACCTTCAAGCTGTAACTAATTTTGCAACAGGGGAAAAAGTTTCAAAATAATCAATAGCTTCTTGTTGTGTATACCCTTTTGCAAATAAACTGAGCTTTATACCTCTCAATGGATCCATCTGAGTTATATTTGATTCGATAAACCCATTTGCATCCCACTAGGTGCTTTCTTGTAGGCAAAGTGGTTAGTGACCAAGTACCATTCTCCTCAAGAGCTTGCAATTCCAAAGACATGGCTTGCTGCCACCCCGGAATCGTACAGCCTCACTATAACAAGTAGGTTCAGTGTTTGAAGAAATAGAATGAACAAAGGCTTGATAAGAAGAAGAGAGGTGGTCATAACAGAGAACCTGAGAAAGAGGATGGTGAGTGGAACTATGGGATGACGAAATAGAATTACAATGATAGTCATGTAAATATGATGGTGGCTTTCTAGCACGAGTTGAGTGACCAGTTTTTGTATGAGGAATGAGAGGAGATTCATTTAAAGAGATATAAGAGGAAGTGGGATCAGGAATTTGGATGTTATCACTAACTGAATATGGTAGAACACGATCAGAAAAAATATCCAAATGAGAGGCGGAAAGTTGTTCATGTTTAAAGGGACATATGGACTCATGAAAAATAACATCCCTTCAAAATGAAAACAACATTGGTTGAAAGGTCCAGTAATTTATATCCCATATAACCTGGAGGATAACTAAGAAACACGGCTTGAACAGCTCAAGGAGGTACTGACGATGATTCTTCAAACTAGAAGCATAACATAGGCAGCCAAAAGTTCGAAGATGTGAATGATCATGTCTGCCACTTGATGCTGAGATGAAACATGAAGAGTCTTCAGGTGTCCAGCTTCAAGTTTCTCTCTTACAATGTGACAATCAATCTCTATGTGCTTGGTTCTCTCCAGAATTTGCAGCTATATGTAAAGCTGCTTAGTTGTCACAAAATAATACAGCTGGTTGTTGATGTTGAATGTGCAAGTCCTTGAACAAGGTGAGCATCCACATCAATTCACATGTATTTACCATGACTATATTCAGCTTCAGCTAAAGATCTTGAAATAGTGTGCTGCTTTTTTTGACTTCCAAGAAACTAAAGAATCTCCAATGAAGACACAATTACCCGTGATTGATCTTCTAGTATCCGGGCATGCTGCCCAATCTGAATTAGCAAACCCTTTCAAAGCAACGGAAGTGGAAGCAGAAAAAAATAGACCTTGACCAACTGTTCCTTTGATATATTGAAGAATGTGATAGGCTGCATGAAGATGGGGAACTCTTGGCTTGCTAAGAAATTTGCTAGGTTTGTTGACAGAATATGAAAAATCTGGTCTTGTTATAGTAAGATATAAAAGCTTCCCTAACATCCTTCTGAACATGGTAGGATTATCATGTAGTTCCTCCTCATCTTGTGAAAGTTTAATGCTTGGATCCATTGAGGTTTTCCCAGTTCTACATCTAAAATAACCAACTTCACTTAGAATTTGAAGGGCATAATGTCTTTGATTGATTGATATGCCTTTGTTGGATCTCGATACTTCAACACCTAAGAAGTATCTCAAATTTCCTAGGTCTTTGAGCTTGAATTGACCGTTAATAAATTCTTTTAGATCCTTCACATATTGCTCATCATTCTTGTAATAATAATGTCGTGTCGCGATAAAGCAATGTAGACTGCCAACACTCTTAATAAACAAAGAATATCTGCCATAGATGACTTGAAGCCTTTCTCTAACAGTACACTTGAAAACTTTGAAAACCATTGTCTGGAGGCTTGTTTAAGCCCATAAAGGGATTTATGCAATTTACACACTGTGTTGGCAGTTAAATTCTCCCCCTCATGTTAATAACCTGGAGGTAGACTCATATATAGACTTCCTCCTGGAGATCATCATGTAAAAAAGCATTGTTAACATCTAATTGAATGAGATGCCAACCATGTATAGCAACAAGAGCTAGCAAGTAATACTCCAACAGTAAATAATTTTGCAACAGGGGAAAAAGTTTCAAAATAATCAATACCCTCTTGTTTGTGTATACCCTTTTGCAGCTAAATGAGCTTTATACCTCTCAATGGATCCATCTGAGTTATATTTGAATCGATAAACCCATTTGCATCTCACTAGGTTCTTTCCTGTAGGCAAAGTGGTTAGTGACCAAGTACCATTCTCCTCAAGAGCTTGCAAAAGAGAAACTTGAAGAGAAGAGAGGCAGTCATAACAGAGAATCTGAAAGAGGATGGTGAAGGTGGAACTATGGGATGATGAAACAGAATTACAATGATAGTCATATAAATATATGATGGTGGCTTTCTAGCATGAGTTGGTGACCAGTTTTATATGAGGAATGATAGGAGATTCATTTAAAGAGATATAAGAGAGAGTGGGATCAGGAATTTGGATGTTATCACTGATTGAATATGGTAGAACACGATCAGAAAAAAGATCCAAATGAGAGGCAGAAAGTTGTTCATGTTTAAAGGGAAAGATGGACTCATGAAAAATAACATCCCTTGAAATGAAAACATTGGTTGAAAGGTCTAGTAATTTATATCCTTGCTTGAGGATAACCAAGAAACGAGGAGAATTTTGAATGATGATTCTTCAAACTAGAAGCATAACATAGGCAGCTAAAGTTCGAAGATGTGAATAAGCTGGTTTTGTTCATAACAATAAAAGTTTTATTGGATAAAAGGCGAGAAGGTGTTCTGTTTATAAGATAAACAGCAGTAAGCACACAATCTGTCCAATATGCTAAAGGCACATTGGACGGAAAAAGGAGAGCGCGAGCCACATTCAGAATGTGTTGATGCTTGCGTTCCACAACTGAGTTTTGCTGAGGGATATTACCACAACAGTGACAAGAAACAACACCCGTTGCTTTAAAAAAACTCAGTGAACGACAGCTCTGGGGCATTATCAGGCCGAACTGTTTTAATGGTGGTGCTGAATTGGGTTTGGATGAGAGAAAAGAACTGATGAAAAATGGTTTGAACATCAGATTCTGACTGCAGAAAATATACCCAAGTAAATCGAGTACAATCATCTACAATGGTGAGAAATATCTAAAGCCTTGTTTACTAGGAACATGAAAAGGACCCCATATGTCTAAATGAATTAAATTGAATGGAACAACACTCAAATTATTAGAGGAAGTAAAATGGTAAGCAGCGTTACTTTTATAATGACAGTAGAACAATGAGATCATCAAAATCAGAACCTTCTTTTAAATTCAACTAATTCCTGAAACTTTGAATCTTTACAAAGGAGGGATGTCCCAAATGACAATGCCAAAGATTTTTCTGAGTCAAGGAAACTGAATTACAAAAATTTCCTTTACAAATAGATTGTTGATTTAAAGAAAAACTTGAAGTGTCCAGCACATAGAGATTCCCATGTCTTCTACCCATCCCAATCGTTTTGGCTTGTGAAAGGTCCTTAATGAAACAACAATCAGAAAGAAAAGTGACTGAGTACTTACAACTTTGAGTGAGTGCAACAATCAGATTCATTGATATGTAGCCGTTTTGGTGTGCTTTTACCAATGCTACCAAAGAGTTCACGGGAAAAAAGGAAGCGTCTTCGGATGCTCACGGCTACTAGTTCCTACCCTCTTCATCTTGGACAAGCCAGGGGAAGTGGCATCTGAAAAGCTTCATCTGCAAACATTTGAAAATATAAATAAGGTTTCTTCGATAAATTTTCTTTGTGTCCTATGTGTGAAATCGAGCGGCAGGAGATGACAAATCCATGAGAAACTCACACATATTCTTTACCTTTTGGGAGATAAGCAGCTCTGCCTTTGTCGAGGATGATGAGGGGGCTCAGGTGGCTATCGATGAACTAGGTTAAGAGAGGAATAAGCAAACAATTAGCAGTAGAACTGGGTGAGTGGGTGAAAAAATTCAGGGAATGAGGCTGGATGGTGTGGAAGTGGAAGCTAGACGGAAGGTTCAAGATAGGGCAGTAGCGTTATCTCTCACCACGAAGCTGAGCCGCTTGCGACTTCTAGTCTTGTGGGTCCCAAACGTTCATCTTTGTCCTTACTTTTTCCTTTTCAGGTTTCTTTTTTCCCTCAAAAGACAGAGTCAAATCTAAATTACATAGAGATCTAAATGGGTAGGGGGTGAGTAGCAGTGGCCAGTAGAGGCTTTTGAGCATTTAATTAAGAGACACATTAATTTATGGCGGAGCTCGGCCGAATGAAGGCTTTGAGCAGCTTAAAATGTTTGTTTTAGGCGATTTAAAAAAAAGGCAGGCAGTACCGTTAAATTTCGTTTCAGTATGAATGGTACCGAGCAACCTCCCAGCTCAAGCGATCAGAAGTACATAAAAGTTTGTATTATGTCAATCCTCGAGAACAGTCAGTATACTTTTTAACTTTTTGTAATCAATATGATAACAATCGTGATTCTGAAATAATTTTTATTGGGATTTGTTTTACCTTAGTTGATTTAGCAATTGATCTTCTAAAGTTGTTAAGTACCTCACTTGACATTTTGTTTAGTTACGGATTCACCTTGAGAATTCCCTTCTTTGAAACGACGCAGCGAAAAATTATGAAATAGAATTAAAGCAGTAGAAATTGCGAGTGAATAAATAAGATCACCCAAATCGTTGAATAAGAAGCATGATTGGTTTTATTAATTATCTAAATAAAAGAAATAATATATCAACAAGATGCATCCAGCCGAACTCATTAGTAGCAACCAATGGCGATATCACGCTCTACGCATGGTTAAGTTGGCGCGACCTCGACTACGAATGCGCATGATTAGTTCAAGACCGATACTTTACCCTTTAGCGGTGGAAGTCAGTCGCCCACCATAATAAACGGTCATTTAATTTTCATACCACGGTGACGGTGGCACTCCCGGCGTTACACCGTCTGTTCTAGCAGTCCCAGATGTCGGCTCCTTGTTTCCTCTCATGAAACCTACCCGTGATCACCGCGATGCCTTTGCGTACCACGCAGATGTCTTGGGTTTAAGTCGATACCACGATGTATCGAAGGGCCCCGTACCGGTTGAGATTGGATCTAGTTCATCGGGGTTGAATTGATGGTATCGGTGGGTGGGTGCATTTTCTCGATCTTTACTTTCGAGATCGGAAAACGCTTATCTGGCTTCGTAGTTGCTGGCGCCACATAGTTTTACGGAGCCCCGATACCCTCATATTTGTGTCCAGTTCTTGTACACAGGATCGGCCGATCGTACCGGTCGTCTCTGACATCCGTATCATAGGCGTCCGCTTTCTTGCGGCACCTTAACTGCCATCACCTTTGGAACATACGATGATAGAGCACCTTGTATAGTGGGTCTGGTTCCGTGTAGAGGCATGTCACGGAATCTGGAGTGCGATCCCCGTGCGACGGCGTGGGATTCGCTCGAGACTCAGGCCGGAGTCTTCGTCGTCGGTAGCCTCCTTGCGAGCTTAGTGAGGATTCACGCGATTTGCCCGGAATCCATGTCGTGGATGCAGGCTTGAGGATCCATTACATCGATGTCAGGGACATGACTGGGCATTTCACTCACGTGGCGCTGAGTCGGGATCGCCGGTGAAGACCGGATCCTGCGAGGTCGGAGGCCGAGTAGGCGGAAGCCTCGTTCCGGTGACGGATGGAGTCCGTGGCCGTAGGGCTTTTAATGGGGCAGTAGGGCAGGATTTATCGAGCTGATTAGGCTCGAGCTCGTCGTTTGGCCTCCTTGGTGAGCGGCAGGAGCTTTTCGGCAGAGCCCAGAGTGGCAACAGTTACCGACCTATCGTGGGTGAGCCATCTGATCGATAACCATCATCTGAAGATGAAGAATAGGCATGATAAGTTGAGACCCATAAGTATTCCAATGATAACTCTCTCACTTGTTTCACAATGACTAGTGATCTCTTCTCCTCTTGAATGTATCTCCGTCAATTGACATGTAAAACTCAAAGTTATATTTGTTGAGTAAGGTCCTCCTCATGAGGGCCCGACCTCATTAATTAAGAAGAAAAATCGAAAGGGCAACATGAGCTTCTACAACATGCATTAGGAATTTGATCTTAATTATGAAAAATTCATATTCGAGAAGCTGTGAAACCTTGGAGACACTAAATATGTTTCTAAATCAAAGTATTTTGAATCTTGTTACTATTTTGATTTGGACTTGTTTTATTTTAGAAAGATTTGTTTTCCCAAGTCAAAGTAGTAGTTACTTTATTTAATTTAAAAAGTTTGTTTTCTAAGTCAAAGTATGATTATTTTTTTTTATTTAGAAAGAATGAAATATATACTTGCACAATGTGAGTCTTTTGGCCGATCGGTTGAGTTTAATAATATTTTTAGATTTATCTTTTTTAGAGTTTTTACTGCATTATCTTATCTCTTTGGTGGATTACCTTGAGTGGTGAGTTTGTTGTACTTATCCTGGAGTGGATTCCTTGGGTAATGAGAAATTATATTCTTGTTATACTGTCTCTTGGGTGGATTCCCTTAAGTGACTTCTTATCTCTTGGTGGATTCCTCGAGTTGTGAAGTAAGTACATATCCTTCTATTACCTCTACTCATCTCATCATCTTATCTTTCACCTTTTCATAACCAAAGTTTCAACCTTAACCCAAAACTTTCCAAATCTAGTTCCATACTTTTAAATCCTTTCCAAATATTTTGTTTCACCCTAGAAACGCACAAATATCTTCCCCTAACCTTTGAGAAACCCCAGGTGGATTCATAGCCTAGCTGCCTTAAAAAACCGAAATTTGTATTATTCAAAGCTTGGTTGTTTGCCTCAAATCAAACCCCGAACCTTTCCAAACCTAAAACCTTCATTTTAGACCTTAATTCCATCATAACTAAACCTCAAATATGCCCTATAAGCTTTAGAACCACACATATCCTTTATCTTTGAAAGTTACATCCTTTAAATTGCCTAAACTCATCCACAACTTGCAAAACCCTTAGATCATCCATCAGAGTCCACATCTTGTCCTGACTACCCTTTGGTTTATAGAAGGGGCAATCAACCCTTGGTATTCTACCTATAAATAGATAGCTCCTTCTTCAGTAGAGACATCATTCGAGAAGGTGAGAGGAGAGTAAGGTAGAAGAGAAAATTGTGAGAAAGAAGCGAGGGTGGGTCTCTTAGGTTTATCTGAGATTTATAGTGTGGCTATCTTTGAATAGTGGTAAACCTTGGTTATTCAGGTGTTTGAATTTTCTCTTGTATTGGTCGATTTTCTTATTAGAATTGAAGCGGTGCAAATCTATGTAATTGTACAAATTTATTACATAGTGGATTTTTTCTTGGTTGGCTCGTGGTTTTTCTCCTGTAAAGGAGTCTTCCACATAAATCCTTGTGCTTGTATTTTTCTTATTTTATTTCTCTATTCTAGTTGATATTTTGCCAAGGTTGATCTCGGGGTATTTTTCCCAACAAGTGGTATCAAAGCCGGTGGTTCCTTGGCAATAAAATGTCAGCAATGAAGTTTGATGTTGAAAATTTTGATGGGAGAATCAATTTTGGCATGTGATCTGAGTCGAGATTTGTGATTTAGTTTGGGTACATAAGGCGTTGAAGGGCAAACGCCTTCCTTCAGGTGAGATTATTAAAGCGGGGTTTCTAAGTCTTATAATTGATGAAGATTAGGGGCCCCAGATTTATTTGCTAGTACCATAAGGTTGCATTTGGCAAGAATATTCTAGCAAACATGTACGAGTTTCGTTGCGAGGACTTTCGAGCTTTAAGCGGATGTAATAATGAGTCTTTCCAATCGGTTGTGCGGAGAGAAGCGATTTCATACACTACACATGGAGGAAGGTACGAGGATCTTGGACCACATGTGTATTCTCAATGGCATTGATAGGTGTGGATCTTATTAGCATTTATAGAGTGTTTTGCATGTATTTTTGTAACCTAAATGCTAGATTCACACCCATATTCTTAAAGATTACACTAATCCCTCATTTGCTTATATTTTGCAGGATTAGAAGGAAAATTAAGCAAAGTGATTGAAACGAGTTACGAGGAAGGTCTTTTTTGATCCTCACAATGGGGAGCTCGCCAGGCGAAGTGGTTCTTAGGCGAAGGATGCTTTGTCATTTGTGAAGCCCCTGACCGAGAGGACCTCTCGGGTTCGCCCAGGCGAAGACCAACCTTCACCGAGGCGAAGATGTTCGCAAAGGCGAAGCTACCCTTCACCGAGGCGAAGGAAGAAAGCAACAAAAGACAACTCTCAGGTTCGCCTCGAGCGAAAGGTGTATACTGGCCATCTTTGGCCCATTTCCATTGCGTATAAATATATGTATTTTAGACTTAATGAGGTTGGTTTGAAGGAGAACACCCTCCTTGAGGTTTCTCCTCTTCTTCTTGAGCCATTCTGAGGTTTTTTGATTTTGTTCCTTTTACTTTTGATTTGAATTTATATTGAAGATTTAGCTCATTAGAGGAGCTCTTGTAATTGTGGTGTAGAGTTTGAGACGAATTTCATCTCTAATTTGTTTTGTATCTCTAAACTCTACTCTCTTTGTCAATCTTTCATTATTATTTTTATCTTAAATATTGTTTTGTTGGATTACTTGGTTGCAATGAGTAGATGAACTTTCATCTTTGGTTGATTGTGGAAGTTGATGCTTGGTTTATATATGTTTTATGATGATTTTGTGAATTCATGCTTGGGTGGATGTTAGTTGGTGTAGTTCTTAGGATTATTATGGTTTTAACTAATTAATCCATACTCAGAGCTGGGTCTTCGATCCCCATACTAGGGCATCCTTGGTGGCGCTTGGATTATGCCCTAAAATCTGGTATTGGGTCTCTTAAAGTATGAATTAGTTAATTGAAATACTAATTAACCTAATCAAAGAAGTCAAGGGAATTGGGAATGTCTAGTACTAGATGGATTTCATTAGGAGTAACACCATCTCAGCATTATGTGAGGATCGTATAGATCGAGAGGTGATCGATCTGAGCGTAGT
This sequence comes from Tetrastigma voinierianum, assembly GCA_016808115.1. Taxonomy (NCBI): domain Eukaryota; kingdom Viridiplantae; phylum Streptophyta; class Magnoliopsida; order Vitales; family Vitaceae; genus Tetrastigma; species Tetrastigma voinierianum. The sequence continues at coordinate 117,483 of JAEQBH010007809.1, read as the reverse complement.
CCAGGTAGTCCTATTGTATGGATCGAGAGGTGACCAATAGGATTCCTAAGCAAAGCACTGCCTTATAAAAGTACCATACTTAATGACCTAGATAGACCGAAAGAAAAATAGGGAGTTGGTGTGAGAAATTGAGGGGAGACACGAAAGTGTAAACCTCATGTCGGATTTCTTAGACATGCAGAAGTGTACGTTCACTTAATCAACGCTTAATGAATATAAACCATAAATGCATCGATAGAAACCAATCAACCACGGAATCTTTCCTTGAGTTATATTCGTCTCCATTTCATATGAGTGGACAGTAGTCACTGTTTTATTTTGTTTTATTTTGTTTTTAGTTTAGTTTAGAAAACCCCCTTTTTCACCCAACCATCGAGTCGCTCAAATAGTGAACGACTTCGGTAGCCGAGGTACTCAATCCTTGCTAAGACCACACCTTCCATATGGGATCGATATCTGGACTTGTTAGTCCACTATATTACTTGTGCGACCCGTGCACTTGCGAAAAATCGCTAACATGCATCATTTTAGATTTAGAGGCTATTGGGTTGCTTGATCTACGTGAGGATAAGGTACTTGCATCTTATCTAGTCTCTTAGGCCTCTATGGTTACATGAGCTTTATCTTGATGTATAGGAAGATCACGGTGATTTATTCAAAGTCACCACGAACTCATGTCCTAAAGAAAGAAAGGCTTGTGGTATTAAAGAATGCTTTAACAGTTGAAAATGCATTGGTGGTCAAGGAAGGGAAGAAGAAGAACTTGGAAGAAGTAGTATCTTGGTGTGTTTGGACAATGCGGGCACATTCAGAAAATTGTCAGGTAAGTTGGTTTCGACGAATGGCTCCAACTCCCAAACTAACATAGTAACATTTGATGATGAATTTCTCTAAGGAGGAAATGTGCATCCTCGTGCCATGTTAAGCTGAATTGCCATGGAAAAAGAGGATAGTCGATTGTGAGTCCACATTTGCACATAGACGGTTTTGCAATTTTGTGCAAGGTGTGTTGTGAGAAGATGTTGATGGCTGAAGAACTCCAAGGAAAGTGAAGCAGGTGGAGTTGCATCATAGTGTGAGCGATCAACATGTCGCAGAAACGAAAATCTTAGGCTAGTAAAAGTTAAGTGTTTTGTATACTCGTTACTTCAGTTGAATTTGTCTCCACGAAATCTAGTTCTGCAATTTCGTAGTTAAGACAGTGGGATTTCACGTTTTTCAAGCATCGGGTGTCAAGTGACACATGACATGACATGTGGTATACTTGTGTGAATGACTCACATTGAGCCAAGTGTCAAGTGGATGAAATAATGGGAAAGATAAAACAAGAAAGAAAAAAAAATAAGGAAAAAAATAAAATAAAATAAAATAAAAAGAAAAGAAAAGGAAATAAGAAAAAAACCAAAAAGAGGGAAATGGAGAGAAAACGAGGGAGCATACAGAGTGGGCGGAGAAAAGTAGAGAGAGAAACTTCTCTCTAAGATCTACGAAAATCGAGTCGTGGGTTTTAGGCGTCGGACGAAAGCGAAGTCGTCCGTGCGTCGAAATTTCTGGCGTAGATCTGAAATCTTAGGTTGATCGAACTCCACGGTAGGGAATTTTCCTGTTGGGTTATTTCACAACCTAAAGTCTTAACGACCCGTACCCAGTAATATAAGTTTTTTTAAAGCGGCGGCCGAGTTGTTAAGTTTGACCCGAGTTTGACCAATGAATTTGGTATGTGTGGAGGTAAAGTTGACTTTTTCAGGATGAATAATTTTGGGTTGATTAAGACACCATTTCGTAGGCCTCGTGTTCGTCACGAGTTCATAAAGCCCGGGTTGAGCGATAATCAGATTTACGGAGAAAGTTATGGCTAGAGAGTTGACAATGATATTTTATGATATCGTCGGTTTGGGATTTTTTACGAAAGCCTAGGCCACATATAAACATAGTTTGCTTGCCAAATAGAACCTGGCCCGAAACACATTTTTCGGCTCAAAACCCTAGAAAACTCCACAAAACCTTGAACAAGAAGCTGGGTCGTTTGACCCATTTATGGAGCCAAACGAGTTTTGGCGGGTGGGGCGTCACTTAGGTCACCACATGACGCCCCCGATCCCAGTCAGATTGACTACGATCGGCCTGCGAATACAGTGGATGTCAGATTTGCAGACGCCACTTAATCAGACGAGAGTCTCCTTTATGCGGGAGCTACCCCGAATACATCACTGCGTAGAGCACATCCTGGAGTCGATATGATTCCAACGTAGATAAAACGGCCACTTGGGCCCATCGCGATACTCATAATAATATCATGGCATACCAGCTATGTCGATAGTTAAGAGTTAATAATTTGCTCTTATACGACACATATAACAAAATTTGAGAATTTTAATACGTGTAATATCGCCAACCTGGCTTGACTTTCTTCTAACCTCAGTCACAGGGCGAAATAGTCCCTACGCACGCTCCCTGTACTGTAAAATAATATCCCACTCGGCGGGGGTGAGCTAATGCTGATGAGTGGAATCGCCACAAGTGGGCTACTCTCCACCCCCAAGTGCGGTGCGTGTTCCCGAAATAAACATACATTCAGCCAAAATGCATGATCTACTCGAGATATACACATGACCGACTGAGATCAGAGGTCTCAAAGCTCTCTCACACTCGCCTAAGCCTCGTATGAGAATTATTGTTTTGTTAGTTTGTGGACAACCCTCAGATGTATATATATATCAATTGATAGCTCAGATGATTGATATATTATTTTGTTGTAATTTGCATAGATGAATACTCCAGTTGGGCCACTCAAGCAGTTGATATTTTAATTTGAACACTACCTCGATAATTAACGTTTTTAGACATTCTCGAACCATTTTCTCTAGACTCCTCTCATGCACTCACTCCTATAGTCACAGGGTGTTGGTGCGCTATGGAATGCATGTAATGCAGTCCCTATCTGATCCCCAATGTCTGAATATGTAACATGCATATATTTACAAAACAATCATTTCACCTGATCATGTCATGTAAATTCTCAATCCATACATGAGAATAGCTCACTTGGGCTAATGATCAAACAGCGATTTAAATCCTCGACGAGCCATTTTCACAAAATATATTTTGTGAAACATTATTTAGAAACAGTAAATACTGAGTTCTTGTTCCTTCCAACTATAATTATCGGTTCACTTAGTGAATTCCGGGTTTCCACGACCATTTAAGCCTCATACGAGCAATACACGCATCAACACATAAATACACAATTAATCCACAACTTCGGCCGCTGGGCGGTCACGGTACGCTCGTTTTGGCTTTAAAAATTCTATCGGTCGATCCCGAGTTTGGGGCCAGATCAAGCAGTGGATTAGCCTCGAAGCTACTTAGAAAGCGTTGAAAAGCAGCTTAAATAAAGTGTAAAACTCGAAGTAGGGAGAAACCCCACCTCTCGGAGTTTGAGAAACTCCCTGCATCGGTACCCGCGTGAAACCGTGCGTAGAGGCGATTATTCTTTTGTCGATCGTAGGCCCGGTCGGATGTGCGATTTAGAGAAATGCAAGCTTCTCTCTAAGCAATGTCAGTAATTTGGAAGTCTCATGATGCTCCACATTTTCCCTTTTTAGCATTTGGAGAGGCAGTCAATAGCCTTTTGTCGGCTAGTGAAACACAAGCTTTATCTAAATGACCATTATGTCCTTCATTTCCCGGATTTGATGTTAAGTATTTATCACCGGTAGTGTTTTAATCGTTTCTCTGCTCTTCATATGGCACGTAGTGCGTGTTATATGTGACTTCGTCGCATCTAAATTAGTTGCGACGCAGAGCTAATGATGCCTCGAGAAAAGCGTGTCGCTTTCTAACTATCTCGGGATTTTCTGAAATTTTACGTGCTAGCTAGATTTCAGGGTGATTCAACGGTGAAATCCGTTTAAATCATCAGAGATCTGAGAATAAATTACGGATTTTTAACTAAATTACAATTTCGTATTCGAAATTACGATTTTCTTTTCGAGAAATTGGAATTTCTTTCGGGTCTTGCATTCTCCATCATAAAGGAATTTCATCCCGAATTGAGGTATTACAATGTTCGGCGTGCGTATGAAGCGTGCGACTCTATGATGCGTGTTAGCAGCGTTAAATCTTGAAAGCGGCTAAACCCGTGCCTTCGTCCCACTAAGCGAGAAGGAATGGGTGGCCGCGTCGTGTCACTCCGTGACTGGCGTAGACTCTGCTCCTTAGTGACGCCGTAGCGCCCGACACTGGCCTCCGCGGTCTTGCGTGCAAGGCTTTGATCCGCGGTATCCATGATGCTGCTTGGTCCTCTCGAAGGTCCCATCCGTGTCGGCCTCATTACATCCCCGATCACCACGCTGAAATTTGGATCGGGTATATTTCGGGCGTAGGCATTAAACGCCTCGTGGACACGACATCTTTGGCGATGCTTGCATGTTGATGTAGTTGTGCACATCCTGCCGGTATCTCGAAGGTCGATAAACCTTGGTGATAGCTTCCTGAGCTTCTTAGGAACACGACTACTCCCCTTTTAGGCATCACGCGAAGGCGTGATCCCGACCTCGACTACGGTCGGCGTCGCACATCACTTCATGGCTCTTGTCGATACGAGCGTGAGGCAGTGTCGTATCAAGCTCCGCCTGGAGGTGTCTGTCGGTCGAGGACCGGTGATGGAATCTCTCGCTCGGTCGACATAATGTTGACACACCTTGGCCTCATCTGATTGCCTCGTACGGTGTCATCGTATGCTCGCGATAAGCTGTTGTTGTGGTGTGAATTCCTTTAAGGCAAATGCTCCTCCCGGCTCACTTATGATCCGGGGCCGCATGCTCGTAGCATGTCCTCCCCAATATCTAATATAGTCTCGAATTTGACCATCTGTACGAGATTGGAGCGCTTGTACTTCGTAGTCGGTGTGTGCCCATAGCCTTTTGGAAACTCTTCCCGAAAGTGTCTTGAAATAAACCTCAGGTCTATCGAGCCAACATGGATACTAGTACTCCATGTGGCTGGGACTATCTCTCGAATGTATAGTAGGCGAATCTCTCGGCGAAGGTCATCATACGACCGGAAAATGCAGGCCGTGAGTCGGTCCATCACCAGTGATCGTAGCCTGCTTTGCGTCAGGTGAAGTGGATCCTGAGAGTCCATCGTGACGATGCTCACTTCCACTCGACCACTCCCAATGGTGAGTAGCCTGTAGCCACGGTGCTTTCGGCCTTAACCTGTTGACATGTGAGACATCGTCGAGCAAAGTCCCTACGTGTCTCTGCATCCCTCGTGAAATGCGGCTGACGAAGATCTTGGGTACATCTTCGTGCCACTGAATCTTGGCAGTAATCGAGAGCTTGGTGAAACTCCTTGAGAATCTCCTCAAATCTATCGATTGGGAACCCTTGCATCCTCTATCTGAAGACCATCATCAGAGTGGACCGGTCCGACCCTCGTCACACATGCATTGTGCCCAGTCCGGATGGACCACTATCTCTGCGTCATATGCACTTGGGACTCAATCACTCTGCTCAGCTGAGGACAGTTGTAACCACTAAACTCCCTGACATACTTACAGTACATTTCAGTTTGTCTTTGTAGTGAGCGTCCTGATCTCGAGGCATCGCCACTCTCGAGAAGCTATAATGATGACTCTGCGCCAGTGACCGGGTTGGTGCAGCCACTGTTGCCTCGGGATGGTAATGTAAAGTGAAGTCATAATCCTCTAGGAACTCCGTAGATGCGTTGCCTCATATTGAGGAGATCGTGCGTGAAAATATACGGACACATGAGGTGCAGGTGCACTCAAGACTCCTGGCCAGGTATCGTGGTGGCGCCCAGTCTTGAGCGGGCTCGGCCTTGACTGTATGGGTGTGTGGGGTAATTCTACTCGTGGTCTTATTGACGAGAACCATAAGCTACTACCCTCTGGACTACATCAAAACATCCCGGTCGACCTGAGGCATCCTGATACAATGCGCACGACCACATGCGAATTTGCTCGAGATGAGGTGAAGTAAGTCTCCTCGACTCACGGAATGCCTCCTCGCGTCGGTGTCCCGATCAAACGACCTCCTTAGGGTGACTGATCGTAGGTCTTTGCTATGCGAAATTACCGATGAATCTCTGCAATACCCGAAACATCCCAGCTACGTATGCGAAGGCGAGCCGGCCTCTCGAGCTCATCCAGCGCTACGACCTTCTGCGGGTCGTGACACTCGATCGCGACGCTGCGTGTCCCGAAATCTCACCTCGATGGCTAGCTTCGCACTTCGCGAACTTGGCGTACAGTTGATGGTCTCTCAATAATTGTAAAACGATCCTCAAGTGATACTCATGCTCTACTTTGGCGGGAGTAGGTCGAGATGTCATCCTGAAGACCACGACAAGCCCGATCTAGATAGGAGTTTGGAATACCTATGCATGAGATCCCGTGAATGCTGGCTGAATTACGTCGTCGATCAAAGGAGATCATAAGTAAGCTTCATGAGTACCCGTAACACGTCAGAAGCGTCATGCAGGGATATCTGTATCCACAACCCTCAGCCGATAATAACGGTCACGAGAAGATACATCTTAGGTAGACTCGTGCTCTCAGTGATCAAACAAATGGAAATCGATCATCGGTAATGGGTACGATTCTTGATCGTAACGAGTTCAGCGCATGGTAATCAATGCACAGTCGAAGGGTCTTGTCCTTCTTTTTGAAAATAAAACCAGAGCGCCCCATGGTGAAGTGCTCAGTCTAATGAACCCCTTGTCCAATAGCTCATATAACTGGACTCTGAGTTCTTGTAACTCAACTGGTGCCATCCTATGCGGAGTCATAGAGATGGGTGAAGTACCAGGGTGTAACTCAATACCGAAGTCTACATCCCTATGTGGAGGTAGTCCAGGTAGCTCATCTGGAAAAACATCCACATACTCGCAAACCACTCGAGGTAGGTCTAAGTCTGGTCTCACCTCGTCCTCTAGGGTAAGGCTCGCTAGCCAACCCGCCAACTGTCCCTAACACCTGGACTCGTATACTGTCTGGGGCAAAATATCATGTTTGTCCCCTGAAGTACCACTTGTGATCTTGCGAGTCTGTGTGTAGAGGCGGTAACTCTCGTACGTCCACGGCCGGATGTGGCCACGACCTGCGGGACCCTCATGAACTAGAAGCTCTTGCCTCTTTCTGGGCGGAAGAGGCGCGTCCTTCCTCTTGCCTTAACACTCGCATCCAGGAGTGCTCAGGAGCATCCTCCCCATCTCTCTCGTGGCCGGGTGTCTGACCATGGAATCCGTATCACATGGCGAAGTCCTACGATCACAGCCGAGATGGGCTGACTTGATCCATTCTCGAATCTCAACCTTGGCAGTTTGTAGCACGTAATCATCGGCCAATCGGTAGCTCACGTGAACTAGTCACATAATCCATCCTGAGTCATCGCCCGCAGCCCATTTCACAGGAACTCTTGAGCGCCATGATCTCTGGAAGTACTTACCCGTGAAACGACTCTAAAACTACGCCCGTGTCATCGCCTACAGTCTCACAGGGTCGCACCATTTCCGCCATGCCCGGGCCTCACCCTCTAATTTGGAGCAGCCGACTAGTCTAATCAAAATTAAGCGGAGGTAATCTCGTAACCTCTAACACTTTCTCAGTCTGTATGAACAGTAATTACACCATGGATCTCACTCCCCCTGTGAATGTCGGAGGGATGATGCGCCTAAACTACTGGATTTACTAGGATCTTCTGTCTACACCTTTATACCAGCTGTACGATAGTGGCTAACAGTAATACCTCTGACCTCGTGAGCCTGTGATCGAATCTGGCGGCTAGTCGAATGTCGGTGGTGCGTGAGTGCCCCGTGGAGCGTCCTGCGTCTTGTCCTCTACTAGCCATCTACACAATTAACATGACGGTCGATCTCAATACAATATCTCTAAGGCATAAATACGACCGAGACACTAATCATACGCATAAATCAGTGTATACACATTGTCCTTGCATTTCACAGGTAATCTGAGGCAATCAATTTTGCATTAAAAACATTTTTATCATCAAAAATTTTATTTTGGAAAATTTCATTTTTCCAAAATTTTGTCCAATTTTATTTTATTTTATTTTATTTTATTTTATTTTATTTTATTTTATTTTAATTAAATTTAAAAAAATATTTGAAATTTTTGTAATGAGCAGTCATTTAATTGACTCGAACGATCTTGAGGTGGCAGGGTCAACTAAATCGGGCGGAGCCGGGTGCACGGTGCATGACTTGTGGTGACCCGGCCAACCTTGCCTTGACTGCGCCCGGCGCGCATGAAAGTAGCACGCCACCGTGGCCTTAGCAGTGTGGGTATGGCGGCGGCCGTGAGCCGTGTCGCGGTAGCCCCTCGGCCGTGTGTGAGCCGGCGTAGTGCCGTGTCGACACTTGCCAGCGCTCCTGCGGTGCAGCTCGCCCCTTGCGCCCCGGCTCTCCGCAGCCCGGTGCACGCCCGGCGCCGCGCTGCGCTGGCTGCGGCGTCCCGCGCTGCCAGTGTGGCCTGCTGGGTGGGTGCGTGTGCCCGATACGACGCGCGTGTCTCTTGCTGATCCGCGATACGGTTTGTGTTGCGATACAAACCTGCGCCCACTAAGGCGTATTCTTGATAGGTTCCTCCCGACTGACCACCTCTTATTCTTGATACAATATCTCCCTCTCCTGTCTGATTTTTAGCCTTCCGGCTGCGTCTGTTTGTATTGCAACTCAACCTAGACTGTTCTGTGTCTGATTGGAACATACGTCTGAGCTTTTTTCACGATATTGTTTGGGCGTAGCCAACGGTTCTGTACGCAAATTTTTTTTTTTCGTTTTTTTCATCTTTCATTTGTTCCAGGTTATTTCCAATGGTAAAAAGCATAAAAAAATACACCTATTTTTTTTCATTTTCCATAATACTCAAATAAATTTATAAAATCTATTTTTCTCCATTTTCCTTGATTTCCTGACTTGTAAAACCTTAGAAAAATTATTTTCTCCCTCATAACCAAATAAATTTATAAAATTTATTTTCTTTAATTTCTTTTTCCAGTTTTACACTGTAAAACTCTAGATTTTGTTATTTTTTTTCCATTTAATTATGGAAATGGTCCAGAATTTCCTCAAAGCCTCTTTATACAACAACCTAGTGTTCGACCTCGAATTTATTAAATTTGATTTCATTATCAAATAAACCAAATAAATTTCTAAAAATTTATTTCTTTATTTATGCTTCGATTTACACATGTAGCTCAAATTTATTTTCCAACACCCTATGTGCTAATTTGCCTAAGCGCCTGAGCATTCACATCATACATCCTGACATGGCATACACACCATCATACAATAATTCATCAAATCACACAAAACACCTCAAACACATGCATGTTGTGTCTGGTTTTGTCAGTGATTCTAGGTAATCTCATACCTAAACTAAACATCGAACCACACCTAGTGGTGATGTTCTTACCGTATGGTAGAAGCCCCGAAATCCTGAATACAGTGGCCGGTATACAGGATCGTCTCTGTTGTGTATACTGTCACGGGGTCGGATTATTTCTGTCGGCCTGCGAATCTGAGTGGATGTCGGGTTGCAGGCGTGTGAGGAGAAAATCGGGCGAGTCTCCTTTGTACGGGGCTCTGCCTGATACATCACTGCGTGAGCACATCCCGGCTTGGAGTCGATATGATTCAACATGGAGTAAAGCGACCACTTGGGCCCGTAAAAAGTACTCATAATAATATACGTAAACATACCAATTATGTGCGATAGTTACAGAGTTAATAATTTACTCTTATCGACACATATAGCAAAATTTGAGAATTTTTAATACATGTGTAATATCATGTACTTGGCTTAGCTTTCTTCACAACCTTAGTCCTACAGGATGATGAGTCCTCGCCTGCGCTCTTTGTACACGTAAATAATATCCCTCGATAGGGTTATTTAATCTTCGGTAATTGGAATCATACAAGTGAAGTACGCTCCCACCTAAGTGCGGTCTGATGTTCCAAAATAAACATACGTTCAGCGAATCGTGATCTGCTCGAATGTTTGCGCGGCCCGATCAGGATCAGAGTCCTCCAGAGCTCTCTCACTCGCCTAAGCCTCGTGTAAGAAATTATTGTTTTGTTAGTTTTGTGAACTGACCCTCCAGATGTATATATATCAGATTGGAAGTGATCAGGCGATTGATATATTATTTGTTTAATGGACTACCCTCAGATGAATATCAATTGGGCGAAAGCTCAGACGATTGATATTTAATTGGGTACCCTCAGATAATTATTAACATTTTTAGACAACCCTCAGAGACCATTTTCTCACAGACTCCTCTCATGCACTCACTCCATAGTCTTAGGGTGTTAGGTGCGTATGGAATGCGTGTCTGGAGTCCGTCTGATCCCAATCACAGCTGCAAATATGTAACATGCATATATTTACAAAGCAATCATTTCATGATCATGTCATGTAAATTCTCGATCCATGCATCAAAATTAGCTCTTGGTACGCGATTTAACCCAAATCCTCGACCCGAACCCATTTTTTTTTCATAAAGTATATTTTGTGAACCTTGTTTGGTGATAAACCAGATTCTTGTTCCTTTCCAAAGCTGAGTGCTCCGGTTCACTTGAGTGAACGGGTTTTCACGGCTTCAGGCCTCATCTGAGCAAATACACGCATCAACACATAAATGCACAATTAATCTGCTTCGACCATGAACTGATCCCTGGGGCCCCACTCCATTTAACTAAAGTATAATCGATTTGGGTCGGGGTTTGGGATGATCGACGGCAGTTAGCCTCAGCCTGCTCATTTAGAAAATACTTAAATAAAGTGTAAACCGTAGGGAGAAGCCCACACCTCTCGGAGGTTGAGGAAACTCCTAAATCACAGTACCCGCGTGCAAAGCCCTCTCGGCGTAGAGGCGAGTTACTCGCTGTTGTCGAAGGTATGGAGTGGTCGGATCGCCTGATGCAGAATTCTAAGCTTCTCTCTAGCGAAATGTCTCAGCCAGCTGAGTACTCCTGTTCTTTCCCACGTTTTTCCGCTTTTTGGCATTTGGAGAAAGGCAGTCATTATCTTCTTTGTCCTTTAGTGACAAAACTAAGTAATGGGTATGTGCCATTCCCAGTTGATATTGACACTATCTCGGCCGTCCATTTACATCATTTCTCTACTCATACCACTTATAGCACGTGAGTACGTGTTATATGTGACTTTCATCGCATCTGGGGTCGTTTAACGGTGCGGCTGCGATGTCGAAAACGTGTCAACTCCGACTATCTCGGAATTTTACGAAATTTTACATGCTAGCTAGATTTTGCGAGACGATTCCAACGGTGAAATCCGTTTCTTCATTCAAGATCTAGAGAATAAGTGCGGATTTTTTAACCTAGATTACAATTTAGTGTCGAAATTACGATTTTAATTTTGAAATTGGAATTTCTGGGTCTTACACCACCTTACTGCAGTCCAGGAAGAGAGCACGTGACGATCTGGCCCGATAAATTTCCGTGTGCGTCGCCGGACAGTGCTTGGTCAGACGTGTGTGTGTGGCCTGTAGGTCGCGGATTTTAGTGTTTTCGGCCATTGGTAGGCCCATACCTCCCTCCACCATTTTGGACCCTCCCGAACTCATTCCAGTTGTCCCTTTTTTGTAGATTCCTCAGTTTGAAAGATACGATGAAGCAAAGTTAGCCGTTGGTTGGAGTTTTAAACCTCTGACAACCTTTGGACGAGTAAGAGTACTGATGTGTTCCTGGTCTCTTGGGCTTTCCATTGATATGTGGTTTTTGGCAATTTTGAATGTTTGTTAGTTTTTCAATTTTGGGTCATTTAGGGTATTCTGAGAAGGTTGGTGAGATTGGTACGATTGGTCGAGTTAGGCAAAATTGAAGATGGATTAGTGAAATTGGATATTTTATGAAGTTTTGGTGGTTGATTTCGAGAAATTAGCTCCGGGTGAAAAGCCCCGATTTTGAGTGCGAGATTAATAGGGTGCCTTGTATAATTGGACTGTCGGGAGTCCAGTTTAGATAATTTACGTAGTTAAAATTAGTAGACATTTGGGCGTCACGATGTCTTTGGTTTATTAATGGAGCCTAAATGGTATTTTATTATACAGCTCACGGCTGAACTTGGAGGCGATTCTGGAGGAGCAGGACTGAGCATCTGTAGTCTGTGAGTGGTTTATATGTTTTAAATGCTTTGGGGTATTATTATGATATATAATGGTGGTTAATTATGATATATATAAATTATTTGATCGAATGGTTGGTTATGCATAAATATAATTATCTATTTTTATATAAACAAGTTATCATTTCATGTGAATTTTGTCAACATTTTAAATATTTGGGAATTTTACTGAGTTGATGGATAAATTCGTGGTATCTAAACATTTTGGTACATGGATTGAGGTTTTAAACCACTTTGAAAATTTATTGATTAAGAAATGGACTTTGAGATTTTTGTGAGATGATTATGATACAGTATCGTTGAAAAAGTATATGTGAGTAACAAAACGTTTATATGTCGAGAGGTTGGTTTCATCCAACGGTTATATGATGAGAGGTTGGTTTCATCCAACGGTTATATCGAGAGGTTGGTTTCATCCAACGTTTATATGTCGAGATGTTGGTTTCATCAAACAGTTATATATCGAGAGGTTGGTTTCATCCAACGGTTATATGTCGCGAGGTTAGTTTTATCGACGGTTCATTATTATTATCATTGTTACCACGGCACCTTTCGATGTTGGGGGTCGTGAGGTGGGGTGTTCCACGGTTTATGAAGGATATATGGTATGGTACATTGTCGATTTCTGAGTAAGCTATAACTATTTCAATATTTAAGGTTGTTGTATTTTCATGATTATTTTTACGACACGATGGTTATATATATTTGATGCTCAATTTTTACGCTGTGAGTTAATTCCGGTTATAAGGTTCTTGATAATAATGTCGGTTAATTGTTTGAGCATGAATTTCATATTGTTGACTTGGGTATAAGTTGGGTTTTGTGAAATGATTCCAAACGGGAACCTTCTGAAAATTAGACGTGAGGTCTTGAGAGGAAGGATTTTCAAAAATAAAAACATTATTTTCATATAAATTATGCCACTCCTTTGAGTTTATTATCTCACGTTTGTGTTTAAATCAGTTTCCTAGGTCAGACGGAGTTCGTAGAACTTACCTGTGCCCGACTTCTACATCCTCTTTCTCGGCGGTGCGATGTTACATCTTGTCTATCTGTCTTTATTTTTATTGGACTTATATTATTTCATTTGTACCCCAAATTGTGAACACTCTTAGAATGTACGATCTTGGTATTGAACTCGTATGAGTCGCCCATTATGTGTGGTTGTGGTTATGACCCTCTGATAAAATGAATAGGTTGTGGATTTGGTATTATAGATCTTTATATATATTTGAGGTATTATATTAATGCATGTGCCTACTTTCTTTCTTAAAGTGGGGTTCCCTCGGATATTCCCTAGGGATTGTACGGTGGGACTTCACTAGGCGGAAGGACCACGGAAATCACGGGGGAGTATTTGGGTCAGATCTATGTCGACGGTATCGAAGCTACAGGTTCCCTAAATTCCTTGGGGTTGGCGTGCTGTGCTCTCATCCAGGTGCTGTATACCTTCCTAACCTTATCCTTGAAATTGATTCTGTTTCATTTATTCTTGGAAACAGTTCCTCTTCCTGATGGCGCACAGAGGTAGACGTAGGGCCCAGCAGGCTTCGGTGGAAAGTTAAGATGCACCTACTTATGAGGAGAATCTTGTCAGTGGCACAGCTCGATCGCTCGAGAGGGTGGGTTTGCGGGTGTTTTTATTGATCGGGCTCGTAGGCTTGGAGCAGTGGGTTTGATGGCTCCACGGATCCCATGGTGGCTTTATCTTGGCTAGATGACCTGAGAAGATTTTGGACGAAGGTATGCAGTGTCCGGATGAGGATAGAGTCAGGATATTTGGTTTTACTGTAGGGAGTAGTCTGAGTGGTAGGCGTATGAGAGGGACTAGGAAGCGTCACATGGGCTGTTGAGACTACTTTTCACATCAGTTTGCCCCGACCTTTGTTGTTGAGGTAAGAAGTGTTAGAGTTTGAGACACTCACACGGGGGTAGCATGACGGTTTACGAGTCTGGCGTAGGTTGAGGAGGCTATCAGTTCGTCCCGATTTGGTTCTGCGGATGAGGTCAGTAAGAAGAGGAGGTTTCTAGATGGATTGAGTGGCGATAGCTTTGAGCCTCTCGGGATTCCGTCATCGCGTATTAGTCGATGAGGACAACGCTGCAGAAGGTGGAGAGCGGAACCACGTCGCGGACTAAGGCGTCGATCATCACGATGGATTGTCTTTGGGGAATCCCGGTCGAGATCCACTGAGAGGGTAGTTTCGGCTGCAGGTCTTCGGGTAGTAGAAGAGGGATCAGTGGGGGCGGGACGTGGTGCCGGCGTTAGCGAGGTTTTGAAGGTGGGCATACATGGTTAAGTTTGATCGATGAGTAGTGGCGGTAGCCATTTCGAGGATCTATGACCAAGGCGGTTTTACGTTCGAGCTTGTGGCGTTCTGCGAATTCATAATGAGACCATGCGGTGGGATAATGTATGCTTTCGGTGTGGGCGAGATAGGACATTTCGGGGAGGTTGCCCCCAGTGAGGATCTGGTCGAATGGTCTCGAGATCGGATGCTCGGTTCCGTGGTGCAGTGGGCATGGAGGCCCAGATACAGAGATAGGGCGGACCTCGGGTGGTTCAGCCCAGTGCGGAGGCTGATGATGCACGGTGGTAGAGAATGAGGGACGGAGGGACGACCACGTAAAGCGAGTTTATCTTTATAACCCGGAGGCCGAGGCACGGGCCACCAGACGTTGTAAGCCAGATGCGTTATCCCCATTTTTGGTGATGATGCATGTGTACTACATTGACCGAGTACACACACTCTTTTATTTCACGTGGGTATGTTGCGAGTCGAATGACTCGGTTCACATGGGATGTGGTTTGGAGATTGCCACACCCACAGGGAAGTCTCTATGCTTTAGTCGGATGTAAGGGGTAGCTTGTTTCTATTGAGGTCGAGTTATGAGCAGTTACAGTAATAGATCTCGAGGTTGGATGTGATTCTTGGGATGGATTGGCTTGCTTGAACTATGCTTGTGGATTGTTTGCATGGAGGTGATATTTAGGCGGCCAGGGACTACCGGTAGTAGTCTTATGGAGGCGGAGGCGAGCACCTTCGAGGTTTGATTTACGCCATTTACGCTAGATGTTTACTTGAAAAGGTTGTAAAAATTGTTAGCTCATGTAATTGGACACTTGTAGTAGTGAAGTGAGATTAAAAAAAAGGATGTACCCGGTAGTGAGGACTTTCTGAATGTGTTTCCTGACGATCTTCCAGGTTTACCTCCAGAACGAGAAATATATTTTCCCATTGATTTAGTCCACAGTGAGCTCTGTTCTTTGCCCTTGTATAGGATGGCCTTAGAATTTGAGTTGAAAAGAGTTGAAGACCTTCGGCCCCTACGAGAAGGCTGGTGGATAGAAGGATTTATTAGGCTAGTATTTCACCTTGGGGAGCGCCGGTGTTATTTGTGAAGAAGAAGGATGATACTTGGAGGTTATGTGTAGACTACAGATAGTTGAACAAAGTTACCATTCGTAACAAATATCCTTTGCCTCGGATTGATGATCTATTTGATCGGCTCGAGGGGTCTCCAAAGTGTTCTCAGATTGACTTGAGGTCGGGGCTACCATCGAGTTAAGGATTAAGGAATCGGACATTCCCAGGCGGCGTTCGAGCGGGATGTCTGGGCATTTATGAGTTTCTAGTGATGTCTTTCGGACTCACCAATACTTGGCTTTCATGGGTTGATGAATCAGTGCTGATCCATGCCGTCGGTTTGTCATTGTCTTCATCGGCGATATCTTGTTATTGCTCGAGAGCGAGTTGGAGCATGAGAGCGTTTGGGTTTGGTGTTGCGAGACTTTAAGGCGATACCAGTTGTATGCTAAGTTCGACAAATGTGAGTTTTTGGTTGGCGGAGTGGGATTTCTCGGACATGTGGTTTATCTTGATGGTTTATGTGGATCCTCATAAAGTAGAAGCGTTGGTAGGTGGGGCTTGACCGGCTACGGTGTGAAGTGCGGAGTTTCTTAGGATTAGCGAGTGTTAAGTGATTCATGAAGGGTTCTCGAATCGCGAGACCACTTCATTGTTTATTTAGGAAAGGAGTTAAGTTTGGTACAGGCAGACATGTATGAGGAAGCTTCAAACGCTGGGAAGGTTAGCGTCGGCTCTCTGTTTTGACATTGCCGGAGAGCGGCGAGGGTTGAGTTTACAATGATCTTCACGAGGTTTAGGTTGCGTGTTGATCTGACATAAGAGAGTTAGGCGTATGCTTCCGGGCAGTTGAAGAAACACGAGGCGAGATTATCTTTATTCATGACTTGGAACTTCTTTGCGGTGATTTTCGCATTGAAGACTTGGAGGCATTACTTGTGTGGAGCGACTTGTCGGAATGTTCACAGACCATAAGGTATGTATTTATTTTAGAGAAGGAGTTAAACTTAAGGCAAAGGAGGTGGATGAGTACTTAAGGATTATGGTGCCTTATCAGAGCTACCATCGGGTAAAATGAATGTAATTAGTGGTCGTTGAGCGGGAAGTCCATAGGCTCTTTAAACATAATATGGTGATCTGACTGAATTTGAGTAGTCGGAGGTTGCGAGATGGGTGTTGAGTTGGGGATGTATGCTTCAAGAGCACTTTTTGCTAGTTTCCAGCTGACCAGATGCTTGTAGTTGTATTCTCGAGGCACTGACTAGAGATCCTATTTGATGAGCATGAGAAGAAAGTGGGAAGGAACAATCAGTTTTGCTGTAGAGGCGGCGGGCCTTGGTGATTGGTTGCAGGCTTTGTGTTCCGATGGCGAAGAGTTAAAGGAAAATATTGGGAGGAAGCCCATAGTTGCGCTATCTTTGTGCACGGTAGTACCAGATGTATGCTGCGCGAAGAATATTATTGGTGGTCGAGAGATGAAAAGAAGTTGTCGAGTATGTATCCGGTGCCGTGCCCCAGTGGGGAAGTGAAGCGGAGGAACAAAGCCTACGGACCTGTGACCCTTACGTCCCGAATGGAAATGGGAGCGCATTCTGATAGTTTTGTATTAGGCTCCCTCCCACGAGTTCAAAGACATAGCGGCATTTGGGTAGTAGTCGATCGACTCACCAAGTCACGCATTTCTACCTATTAAGTGAGAAGTTTTCTCCTCGGAAAATTAGCGGAACTCTTTATAGACCATATAGTAAGTTTTGCATGGGGTGCCGGTGTCGATCATGTCTGCAGTGAGATCCACGATTCCTTGAGGTTTTGGAAGGGATTGATGGAAGGAACTAGGTGTCGAGTTGGATTTGATCAGCTTTTCACACTCGGACCCGATGGATAATGCGAGAGGACTGTCGGACAACTTAGGATATATTTGAGGTCATGTGTCTTTGCGATTGAAGGACATTGGATGGGTATCTACCTTTGGCGAGTTCACTTATAACAGCGGTATCACTCGAGCGTGAAGGATGTGCATATGAAGCTGTGGGAAGCGATATCGCTCAGTTATGTTGGAATGAGGCCGGCGAAAGGAAATTACTAGGTTTTGAGATTGTCTGACAGCGAGTGAATGAGTTAATGTTATACGTGTCGAGGTTAAGAGGCGGCTCAGGATAGAAGTAGAAAATTTATGCGGACAAGCGTAGAAAGGATCTTGCGTTTGAGGTTGAAGATCAGTATTCTTAAGCTCTCTTTGGAAGGGCGTGGTACGCTTTGGGAAGCGAGGGAAGCTAAGTCCTCGCTACATTGGACCTTTTGAGATCGTTGAGAGGATAGGTCCAGTGGCTTATAGATTAGATTTTCCGGAGGAGCTTTCTCGAGTCCATAATGTTTTCCACATCTCCATACTACCTTAGTATATCTCAAAATCCCTCACATGTGTTGGAGACACCGGAGATTGGCGAGGATGACTTATCTATGAGGAGCGACAGTGCGGTCTGGGTAGAGAGGAACCGCAACAAGGCGATATCTTAGTGAAGGTCCTTTGGGAGAAGCCACTTGGTCGAGGAGAGCGGCAGGAGCAGGAGGACCCAGATGTGGGCCTTCCGGTACCTCGTCTCTTCATGACACGGGTGCAATTTACGTGGGACGAAATTTTTTCTTTTTAAGGAATTGGGTTGTAGCGACCCAGTGCCACGAATAATACAAGTTTTTAAGCGTTTGATGAATTTGGCTAAGTTTGACCAAGTTTGACCAACCATTAGTATGTGGGGCCCGAGTTGACTTTTCAAGGATGAATAATTTTTGGGGTTGGCTAAGGTAGAATTTCGTAGGCTTTCGTCGATCTGAGTTCGTAGACGGGTTGAAAGGTAATCCAGATTCACGGATAGAAAGTTATGGCGCAGAGAGTTGTGGCGGTATTTTAAATGTCCCGGTAGTGCGGGATTTTTACACGAAAGCGACCTAGGCCACATATAAACATAGTTTTGTGTGCCAAATAGAACCCCAGCCCGAAACACACATTTTTCGGCTCCAAAACCTAGAAAACTCCCGAGGCAACAAACCTGCCATTTGGGTCGTTTGACCCATTTGAATAAGCGAGTTTGGCGAGTGGGAGCGTCAGGCCACCACCCTTGCACAGCGGCCGGCGGGAGGAGGAGCACGGCGGCGATCTTGCAGGTAAGGTCTGGCCGGCCGCCGCCGGGCAGCGCGCGGATCGGGGCCGGCGAGAGAGCCGCGGCAGCCTTCCTGCTGGGTCACAGTTTTGGTGTTCAGAGGCCATTCGGTGACCCGCCACCCCTCTCCACCATTTTGGACCCTGCGAACTCATTTAAGTGGTCCCTTTTCGCGGTCCTCACCATTTGAAGATCTGATGAAAAGCAAAGTTAGCCGTGTTGGATCGAGTTCCAGACCACCAACCTTTGGACCAAGGTAAAATCGCGATGTGTTCCTAGTCTCTTAGACTTTCCATTGATATGTGGTTTGTGAATTTTGGGCGGCGTTTGGTTAGTTTTCAATTTTAGGTCATTAGGGTAATTCACAAGGAAGGTTGGTGAGATTGAGTGGAATTGGTGAGTTAGGCAAAATTGAAGATGGATTAGAGTGAGAATTGGATGTTTTTACAAGTTTGGTCGAGTTCAATTTCGAGAGAAAGTGCTCTAGGGTGAAAACCCCAATTTTAGATCACCCAGGGTGCATAGGGTCTGCTTGTATGAGTGGACTGTCGGGGTCGATTGGAATAGTTCATAGTTCTAAAAATTATTCAAAGACATTTGGGTGTCTGATGTCTTTGGTTTGAATGTGGAGCCTAAATGGTATTTTTATTATATTACAGCTCGCATTTGAACTTAGGCGTTCGCACGGAGGAATGGGGCCCGAGCATCTTGTAGTCACGTAGTGAGTTTATATGTTTAAATGCTTTGGTATTATGATATATAATGGTGGTTAATTATGATATATATAAATTATTTGATCGAATTGTTGGTTATGCATAAATATAATTATCTATTTTTATATAAACAAGTTATCATTTCATGTGAATTTTGTCAACATTTTAAATATTTGGAATTTTCAAAGTTGATGGATAAATTCGTAGTATCTAAACTTATTTGGTACATGGGTTGAGTTTTAAACCACTTTAATTTCTGATTAAGAAATGGAATTTGAGATTTTTGTGAGATGATTATGATACAGTATCGTTGAAAAAGTATATGTGAGTAACAAAATGGTTATATGTCGAGAGGTTGGTTTCATCCAACGGTTATATGTCGAGAGGTTGGTTTCATCCAACGGTTATATGTCGAGAGGTTGGTTTCATCCAACGGTTATATGTCGCGAGGTTAGTTTTATCGACGGTTCATTATTATTATCATTGTTACCACGGCACCTTTCGATGTTGGGGGTCATGAGGTGGGGTGTTCCACGGTTTATGAAGGATATATGGTATGGTACATTGTCCGTTTCTGAGTAAGCTATAACTATTTCAATATTTAAGGTTGTTGTATTTTCATGATTATTTTTACGACACGATGGTTATATATATTTTATGCTCAATTTTTACGCTGTGAGTTAATTCCGGTTATAAGGTTCTTGATAATAATGTCGGTTAAATGTTTGAGCATGAATTTCATATTGTTGACTTGAGTATAAGTTGGGTTTGTGGGGGAAATGATTCCCGGCAGGAACCTTACAAAGAGTGGACGTGGTCTTGAGAGTTTTTAGAAAATAAAAACATTATTTTAAGCTATAAATTATCATTTCATTTGAGATTTATTATCTCACGTTTATTGTTTTAAATCCCAGTTTCGGTCAGAATGGTTAGTAGAGACTACCTCGCCTTGACTTCTATCGCTCTTTAAATGAGTGCAGTATTATCTTTGTCTATCGTCTTTATTTTATTGGACTTATGTATTTCATTTGTCTTACTAAATTTGGCAGCTCTTTAGAATGCTGCGATCTTAGTATTGAACTCATATGAGTCCTTATTATGTGTTTGTGGTTATGACCTATGATAAAATAGGTCGGTTATTGGATTTAATTTATTATAGATCTTATATATATTTGAGGTATTATATTAATGCACATGTGCCTACTTTCTTTCTTAAGTGGGGTTCCATCGGATATTCCACAAGGATTGTACGGTGGGACTTCACTAGAGCGGGACCACGAAATCTGGGGGGGTATCGGAGTCAGGTCGCATCGCCAAAACACGTATCTGAAGGCGACCACAGATACGGGTTATGAGTTCGATGGACCGCCGGTTACTGGGTCATGGCGTGTTATGAGTATCACGGACCGGGTTTTAGGGTGTCTGGCAGGAATTGAATTTTAGGCCCATTTTGGGCGGTCGGTTGAGCCACGGGCCCATTTTGAGCGATCCAGGTGGGCCCGAAATTGTTCTCGGATAGTCTGGATAAAATTCAGTATTTTAAGCGATCAAGGTAATGTTGAGGTTTAGTTTTGATCAGGACCCCGATGTCTTCGGGTTTTGTTGTGTGTTTTGGTATCACAGTAATTTGTTGATGAATGGAACCAAGAGGTTCCCTGTTTTATATGGGTCCGAGATTTAGGCCATTTTGTGTGTATTGTTGGAAAAATAAATAATATGTAGTTGTGTGTAAAAAAAATCATGTTAATATGTGCTTGCGTGATGTATTAACATGGAAATTGTGATGAATTGAAATTATAGGTAGGAAATATAATTATCCAAAATTTATAAATGTTGCATATAGCATGACATAGCATGAAATAGCATGATTGCATTTCATATGCACTGTCACATTGTGTCGAGTCGGGTGTGGGTGCATGGTATTGGTTATTCACCATTCTTGATGAATGTCTTGGCTCGGAAGTGGGACAAGCGTCGAAATTGAGACTCACGGGTGCATAAAAATAATAATAATAGAATTTCGTGTGTTTGGGTGAAGCAGATGGAGCGAATCGGCCCGCACGAGTGAAAGACCCAATTTTATTCTTGGCCGAACATATGTATCCGTGATGAAAGTTCGCGAAAGTGTTGGAAAGCGTGTGAAGCCTGCGTTGAGACCCCAGTGACGAATAAACATAGGTTGATAAAATTGAGTGAATATTGGAGGGTTGTCGATGGTTTAAGTCATTGGGTAAAAGCAGCCGTGGCCCAGTTTTGTGACTTGGCATTGCAGGTTTGAGGGAGTCGATCGGGACTCGGGTTAATAGGCGTAGGGAGTCTCGTAAGTCGTGGCCAGCGTAATATTAAGTATGGGATTCGTTATTTATATGGAATATGGTGGGCGTTTTCATGGTTGCTATTACATGTGCATTTTAGGTGGGGTAATACTTTATAGGAGAATTTTCTCTTGGGCAATGCTCACCTGGATTGTGGGACCTTTCGGTGCGGGGTGTACAGGGAGACGGTGCTCCGATGAGGCCGCGATTATGAAGAAGGTCGATGTGTGGTATTGATATTACCTTTGAGTTACATTTTTGTAAAAAAAAAATATTTTGTATAAAAGAATTGTAACTAAATTCTTTTGGGACTATTAATGCAAATAGTCGGGTATATAATTATAGTAGAGAGCCATGATCGGGACTCTTACGGATTTATGTCAGCGTTTTATTTTCATATTTTAGATTTAAATGTGAATGAATGGGTCCGGTAAAGGGATGTATATTGGGGGATATGGACGGATGGGCCACATGGCGTGTCTCTTACATTGAGACCACTGGATGAGTTATGATTATCTTTGTGCCTCACAGTTGTATGTTGGGTGGCTAGAGCAGAAAGGGGCTACTGCCGATTTTTGTGAAAATATGGATCAGATAAATGGGACACAACGGTGTGGTGTTAGGTCTGTCACAGGGTCGCGGGTTGACAGGTTGTGACGGGACCGATTTGGCGTCTTAATGGGAATTTGAGACATATTCTAACAATCTCCATCTTGGATCAAATTCCATCACATCTTGATAAGAGAGTAATCAACTCCACTTTGAATTGAAATTCCTTTTATCTTCATCTGTGTGTTTCGTAATCTTTTGTTCTTCCAAAAATCTTTAATTCTAAAGCCCTGAGACCATTTGTTATGAATTGCGGAAGCTTTGATGTATGAGAATATCAATTCAAAATACAAAGATAAAGCAACATAAAGGTGCATGAGTGTTTTAACGTAGTTCAGTCAATTATACCTACATCCACATATGAGAGAAAATCTTTCCACTATGCTTGAAAACACAGAGTACAAGATTGTGTATCAAAGTATTGCGATGACTAGGAAAATCACAAATAACGAAAATCGCTAGGATGCTTTGTCTGAGAAAATATCTCATGAAACTCTCGTCAATTCAAACCCTTACATCTACACACATAAAATAAACTTCATGAGTCCGTCTCTCTCTCATAGCACCCCTCGCCCGGAATATTTATAAGGATATTCCTAAAAGTTTATCTATTTATTATATAAGAGCCTAATATTCTGATAATATATGTATAAATATTAGAGAGGAAAAGTTATGAGAGATTGGGCACTAACAAAGCTAATACATTTGTGCGAGTTGTAAGGAGTTTAAGTTTAGAGTATTGTGAGTATTTTGCCGTGTAAGGCATCTTAGGGTTTGTGGTTTATGTTTTCTGATAGATCGTAATCTTGATCTTCCGATCTTTGTGCTGTGTTTGGAATGGGGAAAATTCTCTCTAAATAAGTAGATGTAGGCGTAATTAGACAAGCCACATTAAAACCTAAAGTGGCCTTTATGTTGATTTTACTATCTTTGTGTTCTTGAATTCATATTCTCATGCATCAAAACATACTTTAAAAATGGTGTCAGCTTCAAATTTAAGAAATCTCGAAACGAAGATTATAGAGGCCTTGAATGAAGATAAAAAGAGGCTGATTCAGTGTTGATTAACTGTTGCTCGAATGTGATGAATGATTGAGACTTGATGGAATTTGATAGGGTGAAGATTGTTAGAATATATAAATTCTAATTATTAATATTAATTGATTTTGTAAATAATATTTATAGGATAATTCATAGTTATTTACGTTATTGTAATATTAGGTTTCGCATAAAATAAGGAAAGTTGTTATGAATATTCACTATAAATGTCCCAAATTTCGGCGTGTCTGCAGATATAAGGAGTTTTAAGGATTAGAGAGTTTGTAAAGTATTTTATCGATTATTATAGACATTTTAAGATTTTGTGATTTTGTGATTTAACCTTTAGTCGTCGCGTCTTTGATCTTCGTTCTTGTATGCTACATGTTTTCGAGAATAATGAAATATTTTTAAATCAGTGGATGGAGGAATAACTGGTATAACAATGTTAAAACCTTTTTGCGTCTTTATGTTGATTTCTTTATCTTTTGCGTTCTTAAAATCCATATTCTCGTGCATCAAAGCTTTCGCTTTTATAACACATCTCATTACTCTAATTATTGTGGAAACTAAGTAGATGCATGAATGACTATAAACAAAACTCAATTTTGGAGCTCCATGGGACCAATGGAAAGGTTCAATGCGGATGAACTTTTTTTTTGTTTTTTTATTTATTTTTAAATTGCTATGATCACCCAAAACCCTAAATGATTATTAATTTTAACATAATATATAAAGGTTTGAGTATCATAGAAAGTAATTCCAAAAATCTAAACAAATCAAATATTATAAAATCTAAAATATATTGAAAACATTGAAAAGAAATTAAAATTTTGTTAAGTCAAGCGGTATGAAATAGAAAAAAATTAAGTTAAATGTAATCTGAAACAAAATTTAAGGAATTTGATCTAATCTTGTTTTTCTTATAAATTAATCCAAACAAATCTTAAAAATTATTTCCTATCCCATGCATTCAATTCATCCTATAACCTTAGCAAATATAGCATTACAATATCAACATATACTCAATGTCAAAGATGCAAAATTTATCTTCAAAACAACATGTTTGGAGAAGGAACCATTGAGCTATAATTTCGTCTTTAAAATATCTGTTTGGAAAAGTATTTTATAACATTTAATTTTTAAATTTATTTAACCATATTTATCATGTTTTATTTACATTATTTAATGTATTTGAATTAAATAAATTAAAATTTTAAGATAAAATATATTATAGTTTATTTTATAAAATATTATTCTAGAAATGATCAGGATTTATTTTTCTATTTATCTTATTATTTTAAAAAATTTTAAATATTGTATTTTGAAATAATAAAGAAAGTATATATTTATTCAAAAATACAAAATTATGATTAATTTGATAAATATGGTTTCAATATAATTTTTAATAATTTTGATTATTCAAATAAATTAAATAATAAAATTTTAAAAATTATATCGAAAATATTTAAAATTTAATTTAAAAGAGAATAAATCACTTTTTAATAAAAAAAAAGTTCTTAAAATTTTATAATAAAGAAACATAAATATATTAAAAGAATTTAAGATAAATTTTTTTTTATTTTTTATTTTTTTGGATACAAGGGAAGGAAAACCCCAATTACGAGCTTGTGAGTTGCGACTGTCCTCCTCGGCCAAAGATGGCCGCTCCTGTCCTTATCCAACGCAGTACCGACTTTTCTGGGTAGGGTAGCCCAAGTGTGGGGCTCTCTTCCATGGAGTTTTACAGCCATTCCGACCAACCTATCTGCGACCTCACTCGCCAATCTTTGCTGAGAAAACTGTAGCATTCTTCTACTAGATTTTGGGAACTGCTCTGGCTAGCATTCCTTGACGTCAACCACTGGCTAAGGAATGCCTAGGGCCCAAGCATATCTCAGACCGTGAATAGCTGCCCAAAGTTCCTCTCCCAGTTCAATGCAAGAACCCAACTGAACCGAGAAGCCCCCAACCCATTCCCCTCGCCAATCTCTGAGTACCCCACCCCCTCCTGCTAGGTTGGACAACCATCAGTGTTAAGCACATACCAACCCCGCTGTGGGGGTTCCCACCCTACCCAAATGGTCGTGGTGATGCTCCTCCTACTCTGCAAGACCACGTTGCTACAGAAGGCCGAGTTCACCTCCTTTAGGTAGGTTCTGATTGTTGCAGTTTTTTCCCTAAGAGTTCTCTCACCATTCCCGAAAACCGCGTCGTCGTTTCTCCACCGCCATATCCACCATAAGCAAACCACAAACCTTTCCCTCCAGTGGTCTCCTCTTACTGCCATCCCACTCCTGCTAAGGTTCCATTTGAGCCATTGATAAAATGGCAGAGAATTTGTTTCCTCCCATTTATTCCCCGCTCATGAGTTGTTGCCATACCTCCCCTGCTCGTGGACAGCTCATGAATAGATAGTTAAGGTCCTCCAACTCTCATTGGAAGAACTTGCAATAGGGGTCTTAGGTCATTCCACGCCTCCATCTCTCCCTATTGGTCATCAGTTTACCATGTCCCACAACCCAAACCAGTAGCCAAGTGTTGAGAATTTGCCTTCAAGTCTTCAAATCCTCGACCACCAAGCAAACTGGCTGGGTTCCCCATTCCCGACGGCAAGGGAGTATGCAGACTTCACCGTGAAGGAACCTGTGGGGGTAGGTTCCCAGAGGAAGCCTTCCTCATTCTCCTCAGTATCAATAAGCAAAACCGGTGCCAAGATATCCAGAATGTGATGCGGAAGCAGATCCTGAAGAGTGTCCCAGTCCCAACCTTGGACTGCAAACCAGTAATCTCTCACTAATTTATAAAAGTCCACCAGTGGAATTTCCTTCGTCGCCACTTCCAACAGAGACATGCCCATGAGCCAAATGTCTCTCCAAAACATCATGTTTCCTCCATTTGTGATTTTCCCCCTTACTCCCTTTGTTAGGACGTCCCTTGCGGATACTATTCCTCTCCATGCATTAGAGGCAACCCGTTTGTTTGCAAACTTTAGAAGAGTTGGTGTGCCTTTCATATATTTGCTTTGCAGGACCCGAACCCAGAGTTTGTTCCCATCCATCAGCAATTTCCATCCCAACTTGGCCATTAACGCCTTGTTCATGTGCTGCATCTTTCTAATTCCTAGCCCCCTTTTGCTCCTCTTTGGTCACCGTTTCCCAATTAATGAGGTGGTTTTTCTACCCTCCATCGTGTCTCCCCAAAGGAACTCCGGGCTTTTCTGTCTAAGGCTTCGTAAGAGCCTCTTGGTAGGGCGGTTGCATCTGGAAGAGGAATAGAGGTGATGACAGATTACGCAAGGTATGTCTGCCTGCAGGGATAAAACTTCATTTTCAACTCAACTTGGTTTGGACTCTCTGTCAACAAATTTTGATAAAAGGCTTGTGTTCACACGGCCATGAATAGAAGGGGCACCAAGGTAGCGGCCCATATCCGCCGTCGATGAAATCCCTATGGCCTAGGCAATTTCCTTGGCTTCGTGACCCTCATTTTTGGAGAAAATGTTGTACGAAATTCATTTTTTGTCCTGAAGCTTTACAGAAGAGGTCAAGGCATTCTTTAATAATTCTGGCTTGTTCAATTGATGCTTCCGCAAAAAGAACAAGATCTTCCGCAAAGAAAAGATGAGAAAGGTGGGGCCTTAATGGTTTTGGTTTTCATGGAATGGAGAACCTCTTGATAAATTAGGATATTATCTGAAATATTCCTTCATGGTACAAAAATGCTTTGGTTCGAGGCTATGATGTTGTCCAACACCTCTTTGAGTCTATTGGTGAGTGTTTTTGTCACAGCCTTGTATCCTACATTACACAGGCTAATCCGGCGTAGTTGGGCCAATGTTTTCGGGTAGGGGACTTTAGGCACCAGGGCTACAATTGTATCATTGACTCCGTGCGGGAGGCTACTTGTTTCAAGGAACCTCAAAACAAAACTACAAACTGAGTCTCCCACTACTTCCCACAGGTTATGGTAGAATCCTGCGTGCATCCCATCAGTTCCCGGGGCCTTGAAGGGAGCCATTCCAAAAATTCCATTTTTTACTTCCTCATTTGAGAATGGTGTCAATAACGTCAGAGTTTGAGTTTCCAACAAGGCCGAAAATTCTCCCGGGATATTCTACCTAGGTTGTTAGTTTCCCTCATTTGAGAAGAGGTTATGATAATAATCTGAAACCATGTTTTCAAGAATACTGGGTTCCGTGATCCAGTCCCTTGTGGAGTTTCTGAGGGCCGTGATTCTATTTCTGCTCTTCCGAACCAGAGAAGACACATGGTAAAATTTAGTATTTCTGTCCCCAGACGCAATCCATTCTTCTCTTGACTTTTGAAACCAGAAGAGTTCTTCCTGGTTTAAAATAGTATCAAGGCATGCATCATTCCAACCAGAAGAGTTCCCCTGCAACTACCCAAGGTTCAGAGAGGTCAAGACAGTCTTAATTAAGCTCTTTCTAAAGTGCCTTCCTCAAAGATGAGCTGGGGCTTCCATAAATAATTGAGAGAAGCCAAAAGTTCTCTTATGCCAGTTTCACCTTCATGTGGATGAACCGGGGGTGGGTTTTGAGAATCTCTACCTTCATACATTCGTTCCAAAATACCCATATGCCTCCGCTATAGCCTAGGGCTTCCACTATAGCCTAGGGCTTCCACTCTTATCCATTCATCAAAACCTAACTTTCTGCACATCGAATCTTCCTTGACCCCGCTGACCTTTGTCTCAAGCAGACCAAATGTAAGACCCGGAAAAAAAACTTAGAAATTTGAATTTTTATTAGGAAGGGTAAAATGGTAATTTTACCGGAATTATTTTTAGATCTCGGATGTGAAAGCAATTCGCGTTGGAATCGTATCACGAAATCTGGTCGCGTCACAATTCATTGGTCCAGAGGAACTGGAGTAGGATTTTCGCAATTTCGAAGCTGACGGGCGTTGAGTGGGCTGCAGCGGGGTACAGAAAAATCGCGAAAAATTCAAATATTTAAGAATGTCATTTAAGATAAATGGAGCTAAAAGCAAGGGACGAAATAAATTGTTTTAGAGACAACGAGAATCGAAGAAGTGTGACATGTGGCGACGTGAGTCGCGTGTCCCTTGTATAAATAGCCTCAAAATATAACGTGAGAGAAGAGATCTCATTTTGGTCTAATAGAAAAACGTGATAGAGAGAGAGAGAGGAGGGAGAAGAAAAGCAACCTTTCTTGGCGATTTCAGGTTTTCTTTGGTGAACTTCGGCAGAGTCGAGGAGTTAAGGCGCTCTACTGTGACGAGGAAATTTCTGGCGTGGAGTACGAATCACAAGATTTTTGCTAGGGTTCGAGGTTTCGACAGAGAAAGAGCGGTGTTTCGAAATCATGTGAGTGGTGGGAGTTTTTATCCTCTTCTGTTTAATTTACATCTAAGGGCATGTGTGTGTGTGTGTCGAAGTGGAGAATCTTTATCGAGTTTTTCCTCAGAGCCCGTAGTGGAGTTTTTAGCCATAACAGCCATCCTTCATCCCAATTAGTGGTCCCAATTCTTTGTGTAAACTAATTTACGGAAAACATATTTCCTTGAAATAGTCTATCCAAATTCCAACCCCTTTGGACTCGGAAATGCATTCAAAGTGGAGCTGCTCGCCAGCTCTTCGTTTAGACCCCCGATTGTGGTTTCGCCATAACGCGCTATAACTCATCCGAATGGAAAATGATTCAATTTTGTATAATGGTGATTTCATAAGTGAGAACATATGTCCCCCGAAATAGTCTATCCACTCCAACCCCTTTCGACCAAAAACGATTCAAAGTGGTTATGTTCGACAGCTGGGTTCTCATGAAAACCGAGTAGTCCCTGGCCATAGTGACATATCTTCAGCTTTGATCCGATTTGCATCTGCTGAGAAGAACCCTAAGAACCGTATCTTCAAACGAAAGAAAGAATCCAAAGGTCAAATTGGCTGACAAGCACCACTGAAATCGGGTATCACATTGTTTCTAACAGAAGAGAGAAAACCTAATTAGCTTTGAATAAAAAGTGCTATAACTTCTTCTCGTACGAACTCGCTTCGAGTGTTCGGACTCTATGGCCCATTGAGCCAAGAACTCAGCCATATTACTGCGGAGGGTAATTGCATCCACAAATTGTTGAAAGTTGGTGTTTGTACCAAGTGTACAAGTGGGACATAGTAAATACTGCTTTGTTTGTTTGCCCCAACTTCTGACGACCATATCTTCGCGTCCGACCTATTTAAAGCCGACTCTATGGAAAGCCCATTGAGTCAAGATTCTTTCCATGTTCTCGTAAGGTAGTGTCCACAACCTTGCTAAAAATCTATGTTTTTCACCAAGTGTGTGTTATTTGGTTGTGTCTATGTGAATAATGGCTGACATTTAATTACTGTACGACATGTCAGCTATCGTATTTGGTAATGGATTTCCAATAGTTATCCTAATAAGGCTATATGACATTACTTGCTTACTACGACATTTAACGCCCAATATGCATGATACTACCATATCTATAAAGAGTGACATGAAATGCTCGAACTTATACGCCATGTATATATGTTGCATGGTACTTGACACGTAAGACGATCGGACAGAATCGCTCCACGTAGCTGCATCATACATGTAACATGAGAATTTGTAGTGACATTAGCATTACATACGCACAGCGACATCAACATATTAAAAGTGCTGTAGACGATATACTATCATCCATCATCATTGTTGATGAATGGGTAGTGAGACGACGTCCAATAAATGTCTTACTGATTTAAAACATAAAAAGAAATATAAATAAGAAAGTAGTGTTAAAGAAGTGACTATTAACCCCCTAAGCAAGTTCTCGAAACACGCTGCAGCAGACCCACAGGATCCGAAAATTTTGTTGCCTAAAGAAGCACATTACGACGGTCACGGTTAATGTTATTATCGAATGGCAAGACAGAGCCATGATCGATCGTGGATTAGTTGCCCATCGCACTTGCACGTATCGTGAGCCGTAAGAGCTCGCGATATGTGTGTCATTGGTACCACCAAGGATCTGTCACACTCATAGGCATGTGTGACGGAAATGTGGTGATTCGGATATGGGTAATGGTTATTATTCCACGCATTTACATAACGAAGCACCATGTACATTTTCACTGATGCGACATTAGTTTGATCATCGTATAAGATTCCTGCGGAGTAAACTATCAGAGGAGATTATTACTACTAGGCTTTGCTCACTCCCGTCGTAGACTTCTTTCGTGTGCATTAAAAATGTAAAAACACCCGCATCCGTAGATCGCATATATGAAGAAAGCGGGATGTGACTTTAGACCATATATTTGTATATGTATATTAGAACAATTAGTCTTAATATATCATTTTGTATAAGAGTGTATAATTGAACTCTAGTAAACATATCACTAAGCATAGTTGCATGTATAGTATTCGTGGTATGGCTGACGAAATATCGTCACATGACTCATGTAATGACTCCGCGCTTGCAGATATTGAACCTGTGATAGCCGATTTATCAGTTATATCAAGTCAGATTTCGATGTGTTCTCCTCGTGATGTATGGTACTCAGTCCGATATTTTTGTTGTAAACTACGGATCCCGGAGCAACGCATTACGACGACGCCGCATCTACACTGACATCCAATAAGTGCTCGCAGGCTGATCTGGCCACAACTTGACCTCGGATGTGGGTGTTACACCAAAGATGGTTGACTTATTAATTTTGATAATCTCTTTTACTATACGAAGAAATTCCCTAGAAGCTGTTCCATTTGAGTTCCAAACAATTATTGACATGAGAGAAGTGATTAGAGTTTACCAGTCATCCTACTCCAGGCTCCACCCCCAAGCCCACTTCCTCCTGCTGGCGAACTCCCCGCCTTCCTGCCGCATCCTCTATCACCATTTCATCATATCGACTGCGCCTATCCGATTAGGGAGCCAAAGAGTCCTCCGAGAATATGTCTGGCCATACCTACTATGTCAGTTGTGGAGTCCTTGTTCATTACACACATGTCGGGTCTTAACCTACTTGCGTGACCTAGCTCCCACCTTCATTGTGAATCCTTAATCGTAATATTCTATCTAAGGCACCTGGATTCGATCCAACAATGAAGGCTCTTAAGGTTCTCCTGCGATGTATCGAAGTTTGGTATCCATAGCCTAACTATAAGGTAGTGGTTTAGTATCAATCAAGGTCCTTAATATTTAGCAAATTCGTAATCTTCAATGGAAGAGAACTTAACCAAAAAGAATATGTTGTCCACATTTTTGAGCATTTTGAAGGAAAAAAAAAACACATCATTATATATGTATCTACTTTCTACGATAAAAGGGATACATTTGCAGTCAGTTGCCCAACTTAAAATTGCTTTTCCGAAAATTATTGTCTGATATACACCGAAAAATACATGGTTCTCCCACTAATGCGCTCGCTGCTATTTATAGCTCTTCCATCGCTCTTTCCTTAATTCAATCGTATATACGACATTTTCGCCTCCTTATCACATTCACACATGTCCATGCCCCAATCTTCATTTTGCCCACGTTCTTTATCCCGATCTTCATTTCTACCTCCTCCTCCTTCACAACCATCTTTCTCCATGATTCAGTGTGTCACAAACCATTTGAACTCTAACACCTACATCTCCACACATATGAGTTTCCACCGTTGGGGATTAACGGGACTTTTCAAAATCCCCTACATCTCTCAATCCACTTTGTTTAATAAATGTTGCTACCTCAAAATTTTTCTTTACATATGGAATTTTTGAGTTGACAAATGCATTTTTCCACTTTGCCTACATGGCTATTGGGCCCTACATCAAATCACTATTGCCAGGGCATTATCGGGACCCATCACAAATTACTGTATGTGAGCCCATTTTCCGAATTCATTTACCCAAAGTACAGGTGGCTCGAGGGATGTATCTTGAGTCTTGTCCTGATCTAATACAAATTTAAAAAAAAAAAATTATCAATATTTCTGAAAGTTAAAACTAACGTCCAAAGAATGTATCTAAAGACGCGAATTCTTTAGTTAATGCTACGCTTATCGATCGCGGTATTAACTTAAAAAAAATTCAATGTCATAGTCAATGACCCGTATTGTCGATGTGTATACCGATCACGACGCACTAATTCGGAAAAGATTATTTTTGCCAACATATGCTATAATTATTTTTTAAATAACCCATTTTGTCCAAAACTTATATACCTTTGCATATATACTTTTTTAATTTCTTTCCCTTTCCTAAGACGCTTGTAAGACCTGTGAAAACCTAGAAATTTGAATTTCATAGAAGGGCAAAATGGTAATTTTGCTTAATTTTTCAGATTCAATGCATTTAAACTGATTTAACCGAATTGTCCTGAAATCTAGTCACCTACGGTAATTTCGCTGACCAAACAAATGATTTTACAATTCTCGGCGCTGATGCCGAGTACCTCGAAGTCAGATTTTTAGAAAAATCTTAAAAAAAATGTCTAATATTTAAAGAATGTCTATTTAAGATAGATTTAATCAAAACCTGACGAAATAAATTGTTTTGAGCACGAATCTAACCGAAGAAGTGTGATATCGCATGACGTGAGCCAATGTGCGGTCCACACTATAAATATCCTAAAATATCTAAATGCAAGGAGATCTCATTTTTTGTCTATATAAAAAATGTGATGTGAGAGAGAGAGAGAAATAAAAGAACCTTCTTCGCGATTTCACTAGTGGTTCCTACGAATTAACCCATGTGACGAGAGCTGTGCCGTCTACGGACGAGCTACGCGTGGTACCGAATCACAAAATTTCGCTAAGGTTCAAGCCATAGAAATCGAGAAAAGGCAAGATCCCGGAATTAGCGTAATTGAGGTAGGGTTTTTATCTTACTTCGGCGGAATTTCTATCTAAGGCACGATGCAAAGGCCACAAAGGAGAATGTCAGTTTCTGGGCTTTTTTCCTCCGACCCCATGATCAGAGCTAGCTTGGCTAACTTGGCCATCCCTTATCCGAATTGAGTGATTTGAATTTAAGTATAAGCTAGACTTATAGGAGAACATATCTCCTGAAATAGGTCTATCCAAATTCCAACCCCTTGAATCGTAAATGCATTCAAAGCGGAGCTATGTTCGCGCAGCTTTTCCGCTTCTATTTTGAGACCCGTGACCGAAGCCTCAGCTACTAACTGTCATAACTCATCCGAATTAAGTGACTAAATTTCAGATAAACTAGACTTATAGATAACATATTTCCTCGAAATAGTCTATCCACTCGGACCTTTCTGACTCGGGAATTCATTCAAAGTGAAGTATGTCGTATTCGGTTCGTTGAAAACTCGAGTAGTCCCTTGCCATAGACATATCTGGAAGCAGGCGATCCCGATCGTGATTCCATGAGAAGAACCCTAATAACCGCATTTCAATGAGTACAAAGAACCATTATTAAATTACATTAAGACCCCTCAAATCGGGTATCAAGGTGATCAAGCCTGGGCAAAGCGGCAACCAACCGCTTTGAATGAAAAGGCCATAATGTCTTTGTCCGAACTCAGCGCTGCTTCGACTCTACTGAAAAGATCACGAGTCAAGAACCTAAGATATGCCCGTGGAGGTAATTGGTATCCACAACTCGCAAATTTGGTGTTTGTACCAAGTGTGCGCGTGGGACATGCGGGTCATTTCCTCGTTTTGTTCATTCAACCGACGACCATATTTTTCGCGTCCGAACCCGCTAGGTGTTCTAGACTTCGCGGAAAGCCCATTGAGTCAAGATTCTTTCCATGTGCCTGGAAGGCGCGCGGAGGCCACAAATTTTCTGAAAAAGCGTGTTTGCACAAAGTATGCAAAAGATTCTTGGCCAAGCAGAGCGCGACAAATGGGTTTTCATGACTCCACGCATTTATTATGTCAGAATATTTATCAGATTTATGACCGCTACGAGTTAGCCTAAGAAGCGCTATATGACATTACTCGCTTACCATTATCACGAATCGCTTTAATACGCATTTATACTCACGATATCTGTGAAGATTGGTATGAAATGTATGGAATTTATATGCTTTGCGATATATGTCAGATGGTACGGACATGAAGTACGATCGATTAGAATGTCCTGATGTAGTGTGCATCACACACGAATACGAATTTGCAATGATATTAAGATCGTGATACGACGCGACATCAACACGTACAAGACGCGATATTTGGCCATTCATCATCGTTGATGAATGCAGAATGAAACAGACTTTGTATCGAATGTCCAATAGATGTCTCACGGTTTAAAACATAAAAATAAATATAACAATGATGTGTTAGAAGAAGAAGGGGGACTATTAACCTCCCCTCAGAAGCCCTGAACATGGGTGTAAGAGACCTCATGGTAAGGATCCAAAGCTTCGTCGCCAAAGAAGACACACGGTCATGTTTATCACATGCACTCAGGTCAGTGATAGGAGTCGGGATTGACTCGATTTATCGCCCACAAGACTCAGGATTGCAATGGAGCCTGGGTGAGGGCTCGATACACGGGTCATCATAACGCCAAATGACTATCACACATTCTGGGTACATGTGACAGGAGGACGAGTCGTTGAGTGACTGATATATTACCTCAACGACATATCGAGTGACGGATACCCATGGCGCCTGCATACTTTCGTGCGACGCGGTCGGTACCATCTCATCGTGATGTAGACATCTCGTAGACATGCCAGATACAGACCGACAATTGCTTGATCAGCGCGACCATTGTAATGCCGCAGACCAAAGGCGAAGAACAGAGATTATCACTCACTCAAGCCATACCTGGGTCAGTGGGACCACATTTCAAAGTGTGACGGAAGGCCGTAATTCACACTCTTAGAGGTCGGATCGAGAAGAAGTTTGACATGGGCCATATATATTTTGTAAATATATATGGGTTGTATTTATTTGTATAAGAGTGAGGAATTTAAACCTTATGGACTATGGTTTAATAGTCATGTGCTTATATGTTTGGAGTGATGGATAAACGCCCCACGCGCCATTTTACCATACGCTGACCCCAAGGCAGTCAGATAATATTGGGCCGCATACAAATCAGACAAGGGCCATTTTGGGTAAAGCTCCCATACAGCGAGACTGCTTCGATTTTCTTTTAAACCATGGGTCCCGAAAGTGACATCGACACATGCATGCTACATTCGACATTCACGGAAGATTCTAAGGCTGACAAGTTATCAACGGACTCTGAGATAGGGGTGTCATAAACATAATTCCCATAATTTTGGCCAAACCCACATTAACACGAACTCCGCAAAACTCGACACTCCATTCGCGAACCCGAATACCGAACCCTACACATTTTAAGCAAGGCTTTCGTGGATGCAGTGATAATCACAAGCTGGCCAAATTCATTGCCAATCTCGCATAACCCGCTTTTCGATAACTGTCATATTCAAGTACACTCCACATAACACTAAGCCGACCTGATTCGAATCTACGAATATTTAAAATAATATTTAACATGACAACCTATTTAATACGTCATATGCGAATATTGATTGCTTTTTTTTACAATCCAAGACTTCTGTTACACGTAATAAATCGGTCCCCACCGGACTTCGAACCCTAACCCCTCCCCACCCTGGGGATGCCCCGCTTTTTTAAACTTCGAATGATCAATTAACCGAAGTGCATGAATGCGACTATCGATAAGTTAATTATAACATATTAATTTAAATGACCAAATTCATAAACGAGTTATACATATTATGTCATGTTACTCAATTACTTATTAGATCGTTTTTGTATTTATTAATTTTAACACCATTATTCGCGCTACGCTCTACTTGTGCTATTAATATAATGAAATACCTCTATATTAACACTATCCGAATAGACACGTTGGGTCATTGTTGCGTGTCACGGCATGATCTTTTAATGCGTGTCAAAAGAGGATTCCTAAAGATTACATATTGTCGTTACTCATCTTTGGTAAGACCCACTTTCTTCATCATTGAAAGCCAAGAGAGAGAGAGAGAGAGAGTGGGGGATAGGGTTGGATTCTTCCAACTTTTTTGACCTTCTATTCTTATTATGTGTTCTTTTTACTTCTGGATAAATGAAAAAAGGTGTCTCATTTACAGTTTTTTAAATTTTTAGAAAATGTTTTTTCAAAAGACACTTGAAGATACATTTTCAATTTTTTGATTTTTATAAAAAGTCTCTTCAAAAGATAATTTCAACATAAATTCAAAATCTTAAAATTATTGTTGCTTCTTCAAGCACACTTTCAATATAATATTTCAACAATTTATAAAACGTCGCTCAAGATACATTTTAATGAATTCAAAATTTTCAAAATTACGGCTGCCTCTTCAAAAATACACACTTTAAGATAAATTCAAATTTTAAAATTAGAGTAGTTTTTTTTTCACGTAGTGCTGCCTCTTCAAGCAAATATTTTTCAAATATTTTGTAAAGTCTGCTTTAAAAGACACATTTAAATCCATTACGATAAAACTATACTGTATTTAAATATTTTAAAACCTTTTCGAATATATATATATATATATATATATTTACACTAAATATCTAAAATCTAAAAAGCCCAATTACAACTTGAAGTAGGCTTGTTTGCTTGATGCCTAAAAAGTTGGTGGGTGTGTCCTTTTAAAACCCATAGGGCCA
The DNA here is from genome assembly GCA_016808115.1 of Tetrastigma voinierianum. NCBI lineage: Eukaryota > Viridiplantae > Streptophyta > Magnoliopsida > Vitales > Vitaceae > Tetrastigma > Tetrastigma voinierianum. The sequence continues at coordinate 80,445 of JAEQBH010007809.1, read as the reverse complement.
CACCCACACTCATGACCCACCCACCTCCCCATCATTACCTTTTGGTAATGGTGAATACACTAAATATCTAAAAGCTCAATTACAACTTGAAGTAGGCTTAGTGCCTAAAAACTTGGTGGGTGTGTCCTTTTAAAACCCACAAGGCCACACCCACACTCATGACCCACCCACCTCCCCATCATTACCTTTTGGCCATGGTGAATAATTGACTCTTGTTTTTTTTTTCTTTTTATGTTTTGAAAGGATAAGTGACTCTTGTTACATATTATAAAAAGATAAGCATTTCACCAAAGACACCAAACAGACATGGCAGAAATGAATCCATCGATCCAAACCATGACAAATTTGAGCCAAAATAAGCAAGGTTTGGTTGTTTAATCTTCACAACATTTAAACCCTAAATTTCATTTTCTCTTTCCTAAATCCTCTCTCCCTCCCCTTTTCAGGATTCACAATACGCCAAACCAGACTTCCTTATGTTCAAGATACACCTTACAATTAAGCTAACTCACTTCTAATAATTAGCTAGATCATACACAAAGACACACCTTACACTAGTTCTAACTTCTACTCGAGTCTTTTACCATTCACAAACCCACTGACTATTTCTTATCCATATCTGCATTTATATCGTCTACGCTAATAAACTCATGTGTTCCTCTCATTCCTAAACCCATACTTATATTATGAGACTCTCGGTAAAGACCAACAAAAAAATGTAACTTTCAAAACTATCAAGAATCGGCACTCGTAGCTATGCCTTCAAACCCAAGGATTCCATGGTGTTTGTACGAAGTAGTGAAAATCATGGAGTGCAAGGAAGAAATGGATTCAATAGTTTGCTTGTCTGAAATTGAAATAAGATAAACCACCTTCAACAACAAAAAAAAAAAAAGTAACAGAAAGCTAAAAGACAAAATCCAGCCTAACCCTAACACCCGAGATGAACCGTCCTTATCTCAGGCCAAGTGTTTGGGTCTCTGTTTGATTCGCAGTCCTCGACTCAAGGGTGACTCATTCTTTAGTTATGCTTTGGCCTGCTCTGTTGCTCCAGTTTGAAGTTGAGCTTATTGGTGATAAATTTTCACATAAAGTTATTATCTATCCCTTGTACATGCATCCTATGATATTTTTTTCTTTATTAGGTTTTATCATGAAAAGTGAGTAAGAAAATAAATTAATTATATATATATATATATATATATATATATATATATATATATATATATATATATAATATGTTTAAAGTAATATAAAATTGTTTATGGATTTTTTATTTTTCTCTAATTTCTTTTCCTTAGTAATCTAAAGAGTAAAGCAAAAAATTGCACTTACAGACTCCAAGAATCAAACCCCTTTCCTATTGTATGCCCCTGAACTTATATTCTAGCTCCGTCATTTGTAAAGATTATCGGATTAAAAAAGAATAAGCTTAAATATTTCAAAAACATGAAACATTATAATTTTTCTTAGGTAAAATTTTTTTTTTAACTGCTTTTTAATTCCTCTTTCACTGTGAAACACTATCGCTATCATGGAATTTTTTTATGTTCTTAAACTGAACTGTAGGAATACCATGATTATTCAAGGGTACATTTTAAAATAATTTTTTTCTTTATTTATGGTTCGACAACATTATGAAGTCATGTTATTTTTTTATTTTTGGTCTCTTTTTTCTACATATACATGCATTATTTTTACATCTTCATGTCATTTCTATATAGATAAAGTAACCTTCAATCAATTACTTTTTATTTATAATTTAGCTAAACATCGAATTATCGCAGATCACTATCAACTACCAATACTAACTATCGATTATTAGCTACTGTTATGTAAAAACCTGGAAAAAAAAATGCAAAACGATAGACTATCGTCGCAGTACAAACGGTAAACCTAGGAATTCTCTTCTAGATCTCTGACGACGACGCTTGCCACTGCTGAGTTCGTCGCAGGAAAAATCTAGGTACGCCGCCACCACACTTCTGGTGACAATGTAATTTTGTCGAATCCAGTTGATAAGAAAACGCAATAAATAAAATTTTTAACGCTGAATTGCATCAGGATCCAAACGGTTTGATGAAAATAAACAATGAGTCAAGGAAACTATATCTTACCTCTCAGACTCGAATCCTTTTCGACTAGCTAAGTGCATTTGCTCGATCACACCACTGGCTCAAACACCATGTCATAATCCACGCCCGCTCACGCTTATCATTTGATATTTAAATGACATCTGGCAACCATATCCATCGCAATCAGAACATGCGGAAATGGGCGCTATCGGGAGCATTTGGGAGTAGAGAGCGAAGTGAAAAGAAGCCGTAGGAACGCCGCGAACATTCCAACGTTGTAACGCCCCAACATCGCGACGCCGGCCAACAAAGATGTGTTTCAACAAGCGGCAACGCCGATGTCTCAAAGTCGCACGTTAGCGATTTCGCCTCTCCATCGCTAAAAGAAAAAAAGGGGGACCCGACTGTGGTATCAAGATCGTACGAACGGTGGGCACAAATCGTAGCAAAGAAATGTTCCAGGATCTTAAAGAGACCTACTTTTGTATTTTCTTTCTGATAAAAGTACCATGTTTTACATTAAATATTTGTGTACTCACATCTCGCATGTCTTCTAGATTCATATCTAGGGTGTTGTCAACCCCGCACATTGATTAAAGATTGCATTTATATTATTCAGCTTGTTTATGACCTCGTTAGTGCCTACTCTATATCCGTGATTTATTTACACGGTGGTGTCTCGCCAACATTGGCATGATCACTGGGATATCCGAGATCTCGAGATGAGGATGTCCAGGGATCCAATAGAGCAAATTCTGGTCAAATTGCTAAATAGGAGATATCTGATTCCGAGGTGGCGATTAAGGTTAGAACATTTAAGCTGCTTCAGAGATCGAGTCAGCGAGATACACTCAACCCTACTAGCGAGATAAAAATGGATACATTCCCGAGAGAGGTATCTCGTGAAGCACGATCACCCCATCATCAATAAGTCATGAATAAGTCACTACACTCTCTTAAGAATCCATCGAGTGGGCGGTGGGGAGACATAGCCCCAAATTTCCCTAATACCGTAATTCATTGTCAACGATTAGTTTATTTAAATCTGTGCATTAGTAATTTGTCACCAAAAACTTCTACATCCAGATAATACTCAAAGGTCAATCTCGTATTCACACTCTATCCTCGTGGATCGACATCCTGCATTCTAGTATACACTATATTACATGAGGCGACACGTGCACTTGTGCACATAGGTGTACATATATACACATCACGCCACTTACTGAGTTTTGATGCCGCTGCCGATGTTTAGTGTGATATTGGACAACAAGGCAATTAGATATTATTATGCGGGAATTTTGTTTTATTTGTTTTACAAGTACTGTAATTTGGTCTTTTGTTTTGTGTGATTGGCAAATATACAAGTGAGCGAGATGTAAAGACAGGATCAGTCACCTACATCCGTTTGATCTTGAGCCGGAAAGAACTTTACACAAATTACGCAGAACAGAGAACAAGATGTATAAGAAATTCGCAAATCATGAGAACAATGAAGGTGATCTTAGCTTTGAGCAAACGAGCCACAAGGCTTAAATGGGAATAATGTATGAATCACACCCAGCCGTTTATACAAACAGATGATCCATTCATGCCATAAAGAGTTTGGTCTCTACCGCCTATAGTTGTTCGTATTAACCATCTCAAGACCACCTATTCAGTAAACAACTGAAGGTGCCAGAACCTTACAAAGCCCTTCGTAACATCTTACTAATGGATTGCCCAATGAGAATCCAAATATGCATTTGACCAATCCTCAAGTCCAGCGAAGCACGATCAAGTACAATGGGTCACCGAAGAGGCACCTGTGTTGAGATTGTTCCTACTCTCACTAAAAAGCTGAATGTGAGCCAAGCATCAAGTTAACAAGTCGCCGACTCGTGATTCCATTACTCTGCTGAACGATCACAGAAGTTTTCACCTCAAGTTCTTCCCACCTTCGAAAATTGCACAACTCATGCAAGAGATCAATACTTTTGGACAACTAGAGGGAGAGAACCGGGAGGCATGGGATAGATTTCAATGAATCGTTGAGGAGTGCCCACATCACGCATCGAATTCGATGGATGCAGGTCCATTACTTTCTATAGTTGGTCCGAGGAATGCAACTAGAATATGGATTGATGCCTTGTGAGGGGCACTAATGAAGAAACCACGAACAAGATATGAAATGTCACACCCCACCCCCTACTATCGGTGTGTGTGTCGCCACTCACGTAAATCTCACTGCTACTCCCAACGACTAGAAAATCTCCGTGGAAGCGGCCGCATTGCTTCTCTCGAAAACTTGTATAAATTTTTTCTTTTCTAAACTTAAGGATTTTATAGAAATTTCAAGATAATACCGCATATGACATGTCCCAAATCCTCAGATACACAATTTACAATTATTTAAAATATGGCAACCAACAACATTCTTCAAAAGAGCCTCAAGCCCACACATTTTCACAAAACCACCCTTATGTACATACATATATTCCTTTTATATTAAATTCAAAGTATTTCTACACAAAATAGTATTAATACAGACAAATACGTAAGTCGAGAATCCTAAACTCGCTTCCAAATAGTCCGATCGCACTGCACTCTAGAAAATAGTTTTAACAGAAAATAATGAGCTAAACGAGCCTGGAGTGTATGCTTTATAAAGGATTTATTTTTCCGAAATATCTCAAACGGTAAAACTCTTTACAAGATATTTTCCTGCAAATTGCTTGCTTTGCTTAAAAGTTTCTAAAACTTTCATACTTGCTTGTTTGTTTGTTTGCTTTCTTTAAAGTTTCCAAAACTTTTTTATACTGCCATGAAAGTTTACAAACCTTTTCAAAAATCTCTGGTTGCTTATTTCGCTTTAAAAGCTTCCAAAACTTTTCATAACCTTCGCTTTTAAAAGTTTATAAAACTTTTCTATAATTTCTGTTTGTTTTAAAAGTTTCTAAAACTTTCATAATCTTCGCTTGCTTTAAAAGTTTCTAAAACTTTTCAAATTTCTTGCTTTAAAAGTTTCTAAAACTTTTTATAAAACACGGAGCCTGGCTCAACCGCTTTAAAATCACAACAGAGCCTAGCTCAAATCGTTTGTTTAAAATCTACCACGGAGCCTCGGGCGCTCAACCGATCGCTTTCTGAAATCAAACGGGAGCCCGGGCTCAAACTGCTTCCTTAAACAACACGGAGCTCGCTCAACCGTGCACCATGGTTGATTTTTTCAAACTAGATAAACACTGAGCAACTTCATCAAACTTTCACCTGAGTCTTACTTGCTCATAGGCCCTAGTGAACACGGAGCCCGGGCACGACCGTGCCGAAGGGAAGCCGGACCTCGGGTCCGCCACCTAGGTGAAGGCCAGCCCGCGCCATCACTCATACCAGTTAACGCTAACCCTATATACCCCGTAGACGCAAGCCACGTGTCTCCTTTAAATGCCATGATGCATGACCTAAGTTTGTCGCACTGTGCAAAACTAAATGCATGTATGATATCCTAACACCACCGCACGTACGGAATCAATCGCATGCTTGCTTAGAACTAGATTTTAGTTAGGCCTATTTTCGAAAAATATCATTCTTTTGCTTGCTTGCTTGAAACATGGTTTAATACCCGCCAAAACCATTGTTTGCTTTAATATGGTTTGATAATTAAACCATTTTTTCTTGTCATAAAACTCATCATTGCTTTCAATTATGGTTTAAATCAAAACCATTTGCTTGTTTTTCAATTATGGTTTAAATCAAAACCATTTTCTTGCTTTTCAAATATGGTTTACCATCAAAACCATTAAATACCAGTGTAAAACAGTTTATAATAATAATACACTAGTATTTAGAAAAATAGGTTTAAAACACTCACCTCTTTTGTTTCCGAAACTTGAGTAATAACCCACTAATTTTCCCGCCTTTGCTTTTAAATTTCCTACACACTCAACGAATAACATTAACGTATTAATTGCCTGCAGATAGCGTGAAACTTAACCACTTCACATGCAAGTCACTTTAGGTCACACAACATTCATATAAAGTTTCACCACAATTTACCCTCGAGCACTAAAAGCCCCTAACAAAAACCACTCATTTTAAACCTTTTCCAACAATACTCTCGACTTTATTACCCAAAAATTATTCAAACGGTCTTCAAAATTATGGAAACTCTCCAGATCACTCCTTTATATATCCACGACATCTCTTTTAAATTTTCAATTTAAATTCCTTCTATATGCCCTCAACCACATACAATGTTACGTGACGTTACTTTGCAAATCATAATTTCATCGAATCACCTACTGTTATCCTTGACTTATGGGGTCTTAACCCATAAATCGGAAATTTTTTCTTCACTCATTCAAGATATTATTTCTAGCTTTCTCCAATTGGAATCACCCACCTTGATCACCAAAACTCAAGCATACATTTTAAGTATCTAGATTACTCAAATTGGCAGAACAGAATCTGCACATAGCTCCACTTAGAAAAATTTATGGGCACTTTGGGGTCACAATTTGTATGCACTTTCTTCATATAACTTATTACCCTAGAAGTCTATTTTACCCATAATTTTGAATCACTCAATTTGGATGATTGAAACTCCACTTATGGCCAAAACATTACAACAATACCCAAAACAGTAGCACCGTTGAGCTACACGAGCTCACCTTTCAGTCCGTATTTGGGAGCCTTAGAGCCAATTTTCTTGTCCCTTCTATAAATTTGTATCCCTATAGCTTATGGTTCTTAATAATTGGAATCAATCGATTTGGATGATTATAACTTAATCTATAGCCAAACAAAATCAGGGGTTTTACAAAAATTTTGACAAAGAATTCCTTTAAAACCCAACATTCTCCTTTGTTTTTTACATCCAACCAAAACCGTAATACCTCAATAATCAATATGAAAGTCATTCAAACCACTCCATAACACTCAGACGTGGTCTGGAACCCATGTCAGGTGGGTCCCTAGGTAAAAATCAAAATTCAACCTAAGGTCCACCAATTCCTTCCAAACCATAGAATTATGATGGCTTCCATGTTACCAATTAGATTTCACCACAAACTCACAAATCAAGGGTTTGTGTGATCTTTACACAAACCTCCTAGACAAAGGAGCAACTATTCTCCCAAACCAAAACCTTAGCCCCGTTTAGTAGAGAGGGAATTTTCTGCTTTTCTCTATTCAAACTTTTCAAAAACAAAGTGGAAAACGCTATGAATACTTAGGAATAAGACTTTAAAACAAATTTTGAAAGTTGCAAAATGAATTCACTATTTCAACATTTTATATATTAACTGTAGTAAACCAGTTTGTTAGGTTTTCCTTGCTTTCGAATTAAATCGAAACAAGGGATTTTATTTTCAACATTTTATAACTTCATTTTCAAGAAATGGTTTTACAAAACGGATTTTCTATTCTTTATTTTCAATCAAATTCAAGTAATAAACGTATTTTCTAAAATGAAAAACTAAAGATTAGTCACATCAAAATTTTCATATTCTCGAATTTTGGATTGAGTTGAAAATTTTCGTGGAACTAAACAGGCCTTAGAATTCAGTACTCCATTATTTTAAGACAAAACATACCTGCTTCTCGCCCTTCTCTTCCTCTTCCTCTTTCTCCCTTCTCCTTCTCTCATACGGTTTTGCTCCTGGGGCCTAAATGAAATGAGACCAAAATGAATTTGTTTGTCTCATATCTCCTTTATAATCCCATTTTCACTTAATTGCAAAGAGGTCCTTGATCACTTTAATACTGCAAGACAACTCGTTATTTCTATATGACTCCATTCTACTTTGATTAAGGACTCTATCCTTTATAAGTACTACAATTTTACCCTTCTTCTAGCATCAAGATTCCTGGTTTACTTAATTTTATCATTTCCTAATTTCATCTCCAAATATTACACGCGACACTTGGGGCTGCTTCATACGCGCCCTACCAGCTACATGTATTGTATATCCCTGGACTCGGGCGTTATTGAAATCTTGGAAGATGCTGCTACTAATACAAATCAGTGACCTAGAGAGAAGACTACATCAGTGAAGGCCATAGGTGACACAGATAATGAGGTTCTCAACAATCTAGTTACTCATGTCGCACAACTTACTAAACAACTGACTAGACAGCAAGGTACCGCGAATGCCATACAAACCAACCCATGGGAGTTGTGTGAATTCTGTGGAGGACAACACAACACCGTAATGCACAACAGAAACCAAACACAGCAGCCCAAGATGTGTCGAGGTTTAATCAAAGTCAACCACAACAACAAGGTCAGTATGGGGGAAACAACTATCAGAACCAAAATTAAGGCCAAGGGTGGCGTGAATAACTGCACCGAATAATCGCACGCCAAGGGTATGGATGAGGAACAATCGTAACAACATGCCACCACCCCCGGAGCAGCCAACCACCTCGAGAAAAGGTGGACTTGGAACAAGCCCTTGCGCAAATGCTTAACATCTCACACTGCCTTTATGAATGAGACGAAGGCTAATATGCAACACCAAGCCACCCAATTGAACAATCAAGCAAATTCTACATTGAGAAATTCTAGAGGTACAAGGGTCAAATGGCCAATCTATTGACGTAAAGGTACCGGGTTCCTTACTACAACCCGTATGAACTCCTCGAGGAAGAGAGGGAATGAACATGTTAAAGCAAATACGCTCGAAAAGTGGTAAAGAATTGGAGATACGGGAGCAATCCCAAAGGATGAGGAGGCAGAGACCGAGAAAGTCATCCAAATTAAATTTAATGATAATATAGATAGGAACAACCTCTGAAGAGAAATGCCAGGAAACACAAACTGGGCTAAAGGATAACCCACAACCCAGCCCAAATTCCGTGCACTCGCCCAAAGAAGCATAAGCTTGATAAGCAGCCAACAAGTCTACGGAAGTATTCAAGAAACTACACATCAATATTCCGTTTGCTGATGCTCTAGAACAGATGCCCAGTTATGTCAAGTTTATGAAGGACATCTTATCTCATAAGAGAAGACTAGTAGATTTCAAGTTAACTGGCGGGGAGTGCGTGCCATCCGCCCGGGAGGAAGAGCGCATGAAGCTAAAAGGCCAGGCAATTTCAACCTCCCGTGTACCATCGAATGCTATCTTTGAGAGAGCATTGTGTGATTTGGGCGCCGAGTATTAATCTACGTACCCTTGTCCATATTTAAGCGTTTGGGGTTAGGTAGATCGTCGACTACAGTCACACTCGGTGCGAGACGAGGTCAGCAAAGCATCAGGAGAGTGATGAAGATGTCTTAGTGAAGGTTGATAAGTTTATCTTTGTGAGATTTCATTGTATTGGATATGGAAGAAGACAAGAAATACCCACAATCTTGGGTAGGCCAGTTTCTTACGATTGTGACGATGATTGATGTTCGGAGGAACTAAAATTGAGAAGTGCGGAGGATGAAGTCGAGTTCAGCGTGTTCGAAGTGTGAGACATCCGTGAGTGATACATGTTTCATGGCGAGATGAAGTAGAGATATAGTGTGCAGCCAAAGTAGTTTCATGATCCTTTGGAGAATTTGCTAGTGCGGTGTGGTTCGGGAATATGAGCGAAGGCGAGAGAGGAGTATGTAAAATGGATGGATTAACGAACCCTGATAGAAGGAAATACTTTGAATCTCTAGGTGAAAGTGCTAAAAGCATGATACCATGCGTTGAACAACCACCCCGAGATGGAACGAGAAGCTAGTTGCCCTATGCCGTTTGAAGTATCGTGTCTTAGGATGGCCTCCACCTTACAGATCATTTCGACGTCTTTGACGAATTAGAGGAAGAGAAGTTATTGAGGTCCTTAGAGATCACAAAAATGCGATTTCGGATGGTCTCTAGCCCGGAATTTAAAGGATTAAGCCCTTCCATGTGCATGCATCGTATTTCTTGGAAGATGGTCATAAACCCTCGGTGGAAGCCTGAGAGGAGTTGAATCAACTATGAAGAGGTAGTCATGAGGAGGAGGTGGTAAAGTGGTGAATCTGGGAGTAATTTATCCTATCTCGGGCGAGTGCATGGGTAAAGTCGGTCTGAGTAGTACCTAAGAAGGGAGGAACAATTGTCATAAGAACCGAAAATAACATATTATTGCCTTCTAGAACCGATTCTGGGTGGAGAATTTGTATTGATTATCGGGCTGGAATAAGGCCCTCAGAAAAGATCATTTTATTCTTAGTTCTAGATCGGATGTCGGATCGATTATTTGGTCACGAATCTTATTACTTTGGATGGATATTAAATTTCTGATCAAATTGTTATAGCCTAAAGATGAGAGAAGGCGACATTCACATGTCCCTATAGGACATTCGCATTTAGGCGGATGCGTTTAGGTATGCAATGCGCTAGGGCACCTTCAACGATGCATGATGGCCGTGTTCTCGAGATATAGTTGAAAGACAATTGAGGTCTTCATGGATGATTTTTCGGTTTTGGGTAGTTCATTTGACAACTGTCTGGAGAATTTGAGATTGGTGTTGATAAGATGCGAGGAGACCAACCTTGTACTCAATTGGGAGAAGTGCCATTTATGAGTACGAGAAATTGTACTCGAGCCTTCAGTTTGTGAAGGGAATGAGGTAGGCAGGCAAGATTGAAGCAATTGAAAAATTACCTCCACCCTCATCGGTAAAAGGGATAAGAAGTTTTTTAGGCCACGCTGGATTCTATAGGCGATTCATCAAAGACTTTTCTCAGATTGCAAAACCGTTGTCTAATCTTCTGGTCAGGGACCCATTTGATTTGATGCCACGGTGTCGTGCATTTTCGATCAAAATATAAATTGGTATCGACTCTTGTTGCTTAGTAGCTCAGTTAGTCCTTTCCATTTGAGCTTATGTGTGACGCAAGTGACTATGCGATTGGGGCAGTGTTAGGGCAGAAACGAGAAAGAATATTTCAGGTAATCTACTAACGACGGAGACAGATGATGCTCGGTTGGATTATGCCCATACAGAGGAAAAGAACTATTGTATCTTTGCTTTTGACAAATTTAGGCCTTATTTGATTAGCAACAAGGTTATAGTCACAGCGATCGTGCCATAAAATGCTTGATGACGAAGGGCGTAAACCCGGACTAATCGGGGTGGGTTTCTCTTGCTGCAAGAATTCGACTTAGAGATTAAATACAAGAAAGGGACGGAGAACCTAGTTGCAGATCATCTTTCAAGGTTAGAAGGGGCAAGTGATGAGATTCAAGTGAATGATGACTTTCCTGATGAGCAACTCTTAGCTATTGAAGACAAAAGGGCGGTTCCATGGTTTGCAGACTACGTGAATTATTTGGTAGCCAAGGTAATCCCTCCAGAATTTAGCTATCAACAGAAAAAGAGGTTTTTCGCACACTTGAAACACTACTATTGGGAGGAGCCAATTCTGTATAGACATTGCGCTGACCAAGTGATCCGGAGATGTGTGCCCAAAGATGAAATGAGCAGTATTTTGAACCATTGCCACACTTTACCATGTGGTGGACATTTCGGTGGCCAGCGAACAACAGCCAAGGTGCTTCAATCCCGGGCTTCTGCGGCCTACCTTGACCAGGATGTCATCGAGTTCGTATCCACATGTGACAAATAATGTCAACGAATGGGGGCATTTCTAGAAAGATGACGACCCGATGCATCGATCCACAGGTAAATATTTGATTTATGAGATGGATTTCATGGGTCCATTTCCCCCATCTTATAATAATCTGTACATCTTTTTGGCAGTAGATTATGTCTCTAAGTGGGTTGAAGAAATACCGACCCGCACTAATGATGCGGGGTAGTAGCGGTTCTTGACCACATATTCTGCGATTCGGCACTCCGACGCGATCCTGAATAACGATTACCCACATTTACGCAATAAGATGATTGACAAAGTCTTGCAAAAGTATGGAGTTTGACATCGTATGTCCCTTGCATATCACCCACAGTCAAATGGGCAAGCGAGTGTCGAATCGAAATCAAGTCCATTACGGAGAAGCGGAGTTAACGACTCAGGGAAGGGTAGTCACAAGATTGAGGATGCCTCACGGGCATACCGAGACAACATTTAAAACACCATTGGGTATGTGTGCCTTCGAATTGTTTATGGAAAAGCATGCCACTTGCCAGTGGAATTGGAGCATCGAGCCTATTGGGCAACTCGGCAGTTGAACATGGACAGTACATTAGGCCCCAGTGAGCGGCTAGCTGCGGCTTCGATGAAGCCCAGAGCCCGAATTCGAGCGAAGCATATGAAAATGCATTTACAAGGAAGAATAGCTGGCACGATAAACATATTAGGAAGGAGGTCGAGGTGGGACCTTGAGTCCTCTTGTTAATTCTGTCTCAAACTTTCTGGGAAATTGAAGTCTAGATGGTGGGTGCTCACGTGATGAGTTTTCAATGGGAGGCGAGGTTGCGCATCGGAGAAGGAACGTTCAGTTAACACACAACGGTTGAAGCCGTATTTTGGGGGCAAGTTTCATGCGGATAAGCAAACCATTCGAACACATCGATAGAAGTCTGATGCTTGTTCATGCAGACTCGGGTTCAGAGAACACATTGAATTGAGACGTGAGCTAGACATTAAACATAAGCGCTTCTTGGGAGGCAACGAGTTTTCTTAAATTTTCTTTCTATGGTTTAATTTTTCTTGTTTGTTTTAAGTTTGGTTTGGTTTTACATTTTACATCGTAATCGGGATTTCCTTTTGAATGTCTGTTATCAGGACCAGCGATCGAAAGTAATGTAGATCACAAAAATTTCACTTGGAAGTTGGGGAGTCACTAATTGCACTAGAAATTTCTCTTACCTTGGACCATTGTTGAAAATTTTGCGTTTGTTCTGTGGCGATCGCGGCGTTGGCTCTCAGCGTCACGGCGTTGCTTGACGTCAGCGACGTCGGTTTTGCCCCTCCTGCAGGAGCGTCGCGGTCGGTTCGACCCTCTCGGGCGTCGGCGTTGGATCGGCGTCGCTGACGTCATTTGCACTTCTGCGGAGCGTCGCGGCGTTGGTTCCCAACGTCAGCGGCGTTAGCTACTTTCCTGCGGAGCGTCGCGACATTGCGTTACCGCGCGTTGCGATGTTGACCTGTTTAAGGCCAAAGCACCTCGTTTGCTCTTACCCTTTTCCCTTCTTACGAACCCTCGCGTACGTAGTCGTCCCCACTACACCCACCCTTGCCGGAATCCACTTTGCACAGCCGGAGGCCTTTGTTGCCCTCAGGCCCACCTGTAGACTTTGCTACCCACAATTCCTCATCCATTAACCATCCAGCATCCTTTGTCTGGCGCCCCTTCCACACCACGCATTGGTGTCCTTGACTCGGTTAGGTTTAGTTCACCCCTATTAGGTCTAGTCCTCCATCTTAGGTCTCGTTTGAGCCGGCAGGTTCTTTGGTTACCCTAGGGTTTGTGTCTACATCCTTGTTTGCAAATTCGGTTTAGTTTTCATAGTGCACCTTAGGTGCTCGACATCATCGATTGGCCCCTCTGGTGCCATTAGGCTACAGTGTACACTTAGGTCCTTAGGCAGTCTAGATTCTCCTTTTTGCACCAATGTCGGGTAAGAGGCAGAAGTTGCCTACTAAACGGGGTCGGGCCAGTGAGGACTTGTCCCCGAATTTCGACGTCACTAGGTTTGTCGGCGAGGTGCAGCGGTAGGTTGGCACCATCTATAGAACAGTCCTTTATCAAAGGGCTTCCACCACCCGGCGATTTCTTTGTAGACTATTGTGACTAAGGGATGGCGGGCGCTTTGCGACCACCTGCGTCGGCTGCGATGAGTGTGGATGCGAGAATTCCTTGACCTCGCCTCCGCGTCGTTAAGAAGGTCGGTCTTGGGTGTGTTGATGGAGCTTCGGTAGCGGAGTCTATCCAGCCGGTTTTAATCTTGATCTGTCCCCCGAGGCCTTTCAGGTGGCTCCACGAGCGGCTGTGCAGAGGTCATTCGGGTCTTGACAAACGGGCGGGGTGAGTGGAAGCTCAACAATGATGGGCACACCGTCCACTTCAAGGCCAAGCATTTGGCCTATATCCCCAAAGTCTGGCATCACTTCATCACGTCGCGTCTCATTCCGACGACGAACGTGTGTGGTGACTTCTGACGTGCCTGCTCGATTACGCCATCATTCGGGGATATTCAGTTCGATGTTGGAAGGCGGGTTATAGAGAGATTCAAATCCTCCATGCTTAGGGGCCTTCACAAAATGAACTTAGGCACCCTTTCCTTATATTGACTTTCTCTGTAATTTAGGGTGCCCTTAGATGACAACGAGGCGTGGCTACACGATTAAGGCTATATCGGTTCGCGAGACAAGCCCAGAGTGTACCACGACTGAGGGACATATGACTCGGGCCATGAGCCTCCCGGACGGGAGGAGCTCCATGATGCTCGAGGCAGTTTTGGACTCTAGGCGATCACCCGGGGTGACATTGGGCGTCCTCCACTCACCCACCACCACGGTAGGCCTCGGAGGTGACCCTGAGTCGATCCAGCACCTAACCTCGAGGACTCGGTGCCATGCCTGTCGCTTTGATGCATTACGGGATGAGACCCGGGGCATCGAGTCCTCATGGGATAGGCCCGCCCGCGGCCGACATCTCGTACAATTCGGCTAACCCGGGGCCACTATTCTCTAGCGGCGCGGTCCCTCCGGGCCGGCTTGCCCGGCACGGCTTCACCAGCCACGCTTCGCCACCACCGCGGTGACACGTCGATCTGCAGGGAAGTTTCCTTCACCCTCTACTGTTCTTTTATTGCCAGTGGGGACACTGGACACTTTTGTTTGGGGGTATGTGGGTGGTGATCGGGTTTTTGTTCGATTAGCATGTTTTGTGATGAGTTATTGTTATTTTCATATTTCTGCTTTAGTTTGTTTTAGTTTATGTTTGTTCATTTTCGTATGCCAAGTCTTGTGTTGAGTTTATGTTTTTGTTACTGGTAGGCCATTATTTTTTTTTCGGTTTTGTTGTTCCGGTCTTGAGAGTCAGTATTAGGATATGTTTATGTTTAGAGTGTTTGAGTAGTGTATTGCATGTGATCTCTTGTGTTTTGAGAGTTGAGGATCACTTTGTGAGTCCTACTATCATCACGGAGAGCAGTATAACTCCAGAAAGGATTCGTAGGGTGTTAGATGCTCGGGAATTAGGTTGAATAGGTAAGGAGGCATAGTGAATCACCTCCAAGATATGCAAGAAGCTACTTTTGAGCTATCACACTCCTGCAATGGATGACCTCTAAGGTATACCTAGGTGCGAAGCCCGACTACTAGGTTCAACAAACCATGGGAGTCTCTAAACACCCGAGATAGGACACCATAAATAAAAGAGGATTGCCTTGAGCTGAAATGAAAAAAAGCATATAAAAAAAAATATATATATATATATATATATATAGTAGAAATAGAATAGGCGAGTTCTCTCAGCGGAATCCGGGCACGATCCGAGGGCCTTTCAAACGTGCAGTTGTGTGTCGTGTTCCTTTACCCGTTACGAGGGAGACGAGAAGATGGAAGTTTCCTGACTTAGGGCCCTTAGGTTTAGTTGGTGTTCGGGGTGACGTTCGAGGCCCGGGTGTTATAACTAGCTGGTGGGGAGTCACCAACTAATCGCTATGAACATAGCATAAACTTGGGCACTAGTTTTGTTTTACGGTATGAGTAGGCATGTTCGGGGATGGCGATTAAGTTCGCAATCAACAAAGTAGTTAGATTTTCCCAATTAGGTGAGTTTAACTCAAGTTTGGGGGCGTCGGAACCTAGGTCTATATGATTAGTGCCCAAAAAGTGCTATTTTGAGCCCTATCCAAGATAGGTTTTGAGTGCTTTGCGCTAGTATATCGATTAAACGATTGATGTGTACGAGGTCACTTAGTATCACTTATGCCATTGCGAGGTTATTTTTTGGTTATTTTTGTAGGTTTTGCATGCCTTGGCCCACTAAGTTCGAGTTCGATATCAGAATATGTGTTGAACCATGAAGGTGAAACTATTTTGACCATCAATATCAAGATTCGAGGAAAATCGAAGGCAGTGAAAAGGGATGTAGTGAAACATAGTGCAGTGAAACAAAGCAGACTAGCCCGGGAAATTTCGCTATGATTGCGAAAATTTGGCTGGGATTCATAGCCATAACCATAGAGAAAATTTCGCAATCCTAGCGAAATTTAAACTATCTATGAAAATCCAGCGTACTAGCGAAATTAACTTGATTTAGCTATCTCTCATATTTTAGCTAGGCTGGCCGGAAATTTACGCTAGCACAAATTCCCTTTGTAGATAGCGAAATTTCTCAATTCGCTATCTACGTAATTTCGCTAGGCTAACTAAATTCACTAGGCCTAACGGAAATTCCAGCTATCCTAGCGGGGGATTCTCTATCTTAATTCACCTTTGTTAATTTTGTGTATTTGTTCCTACTTGACTACGTTTGGTGTATTACCACCTTGTCCTTGTAATATTAATGTTTTGGGCATTCTTTATGTTTCTACTTTGGGTGGCCTATATAGCCCATGATTTTGTAACCTAAAGCAACTTTTGATTTGAGAAGAATTCCCGCGACTTTCATTTTAGGGTTGCTTTTCTCTCTTCTCTCTCCTCTTTCAACTGTTTTTTCTGGGTGCCGACACCCCCTTGAGGATGACAACTCAAGGGATGCTTGAAAACTAAGCCTTATAATATGAAGAGGAAGGTGGCTGAAAAGCTTGGTTTGGGGCGGGTTACGGGTGGTCCTCATGTTTTAAATGCTGCAGTCTTTGTGTTTATGGCTCCCGACTTTTCAAACTAGGGTTTAATGCCATTCAATATCATTCTTTAATGCATCACCATATGCTTTAGGGTCTGGTGCATACTTATTAGATGCATTGATATTCTTTAGATGGCCTTTACGAATCCTTTGAAATGAGGTTTGAGTGTTAGGGTTTTAAGCGAAAGAAATTTGGCCAGATACCATGTTACTGTGATAAGTGGTGGTTCTAGGGTTAGGTTTTATAGTTAAACTAAAGATCGGTTGGCTTTGACTATATGTCACTTGCCGCCTTGCGAGGATATAACGAGGACACTGCATGACTCCCATGTTATCAAGCTAGTGACCTAAACCTTGAGTTACCCGTTACTGATTGATTTAAAGCAATTCTGGTTAGTCGGTGAACATACAACTCCTTTATTTTGAACAAAATTTAAAATCAAACAAAAAACTCACCAGCAACGATCACAGATCATTCCTAGGATGAAACCCATCTCCGTGTTGACCTGAACCGCCTATCTTTGCATTAGCTTGACTCTGATAGGAGAACATAGGAAACAAATTTTGTTGATTCCGCTCACCCGACCGTGGCACGAATCAATATACTAGAGGTTATTTATTCAACACACATAGGGACCTTAGAGGTAATTGAATGCCCCGGAGGGGTTGAGGCGCGTCATTGCATGAGGTTCAATTTGAATTCTTTCGAAAGTGAACACCGCTGCGAATCCCTTGGTCGAGCAAAGGCCAAAGTGTAGTCGGTCCAATTTGATCCTCTGTCTATCATCATGTGCATCACAATTCTAGTGTTAGGTTATAGTCTGTAGGCTATGTGTCCAGTTTAGAGTCAGTTCTTGCTTGAGGACAAGCAAGAAGCTAAGTTTGGGGGTGTGATGGAGTGCAAAGGCTGCTCATGTCATACCCGCGTCACGTCTTCTGGTTTAGCCGTTTTATATTTCGTAGGCATTCTGTGATATCTGATTTGTGCAATTCGTGTGAACACAGGTGGAACGGGCAGTTATTGGGAGCATTTTGGGAGCAGAGAGTTGAAGTGCAAAGGTGGCGGGAGCGTGCGACATTCGGCGTCGTGGCGATCCAGCGTCAGCGACGTTAGACCACAACAGATAAGAAATCAACAAGCGGCTAGCGTCGCGGCGTCGCCGCATTCTGCCTCTCCATCGACCAAAGCAAAGGGACGAGTGCAAGGGCATTGAAGATCGTATGAGCGAGGGCCTGAATCGGAGTATGACCTAGATCTTGAAGAAGAGACCTACTTTTGTATTTTCTTCTTTTCGGATAAAAGTACTGATGTTTTATAGATTAAATATTTGTGTACTCACATTCAGTATGTTCTAGATTCATATCTAGGGTGTTGTTGAACCACATTGATTCCATGGATTAAGATTACATTTATTATTCGAGTTGTTTATGACGTTTAGTATCTACTGCATATACGTTGATTTATTTACATGGTGGTGTGTGACGTGGCATGATTGTGCTGGATATCCGAGATTCGAGAGATGAGGATGTCCAGGGATCTGAATAGAGCAGCCCTCGGTCAATTCGGTAAATAGAATGTTGATTCAGTGGCGATTAAATTAGAACATTCCCCAAGCGTTTGGTGTCGAGTTGGGGTAGAGTCACACTCGAAGCCTATTGCGAGAATGGCGGATACCTCGAGAAAGTGTATCTATTAAGCCACGATCACCCCGTCATCAATAAGTCATGAATAAACTGAATAGTAATTTCTCTAGGAAGTAATCCATCAAAAGTGGCAGGGGGAGACATAGCCCTAGTCTCCTTAATACAGTAATTCATTAATAACGATTAGTTTAGTTTAAATTCAGGCATTAGTAATTTGTCACTCAAAACTTACATCCAGGTAATATTCAAAGGCCAATCTCTGTATTCAACACACTTATCCCCGTGAATCGATATCCGTACCCTAGGTACACTATATTACTTGAGGCGACACGTGCACTTGCGCACATAGGCGTACATATATACACATCACGCTTTCGGCCTATCACTGCGGCGAAACACAAGCGACGATCCGATAACGCGAGCGAGACAATGCGGTGTCGCGAAAGCCTCTCAAAGAGTATCCACACGAACGGCTAATGGATGGGATGGATGTGCTAGCACCTTATGATCGGTCTTTGTCCCACAAAACCAAATTAAGACACCTTAGTGTCTTCCAAAACTCTAAAAAGAATTCTCTCTCAAAAAAACCCACTTCAAAATAACCACCTTCTTTTAGATGATAAACCCCATATTTATATCAAGCCTCGAACCCATTTATTAAAGCGAATTTAAATCAAATTCCATTAACTATTGGGCTTGGGCTTAATCATAGGCTAAAGAGAGAGCCTTTCTAACATCCATTATAGCTCATTCTTATGTGTGACACATGGGTTCACTCAATGTTGGCGGCGGGCCCCGAATCATATTCTAAGCCTGAAGTTATAATTGAGTATGCAGACATTATAACTACCCAAATCAAGTGAATTCGATGACTCGAAAAACCTTACCATGGTATGATATTAGTCCTTTGTCACACGATGTCTCAATTAAGCACAAAGCATGGATGAAGTCATCTTTATACAACTTAATCGTTTCTTGATTCTCAAGTGGCCCGGCTAAACAAAATGATATTGATAACTCTATCAATCTCATTTGAGCACGATCATGCATTTCTCGATCTTGCACTTATCAAGAGGCCCGATAGACATCTCACTCGATTAGGCGGGGCAAATTCCTTCACTATCACTCACATTCCTCCACTTGATTTCACATGCCCGACCATAGCACATGTTACCATCCTGGCCCAAAGGCGTCATTGAGCTACGTGAGACCACGAAGTTGCCTCATGTAGGAATCATAGGTGAATTCGGTCGAAGGACTCAAATACCCTCTTGCAATGAAATTCACGATGACATAATCCATGGTATTTCATGGCGGGGTTGAATCCAATAACATAGATAACATGTATTTATGTTACGAGTAACATCTTATGTTCACTTGACCAAAAGCGTGGTCTTTTCTCAGAAAACATAATAGTCTTACTTCATTATTATTCCCACAATAATGATTGACTATGGACTATTTAGAATAGTGTTCTTATGCCTTAAGGTTTTACTATCAAGTCACATACTTGATGACATAAAGCAGTGCCAACTATTCATGTAAAACCCGAGAAAAATTCAATTTTTTTGAAAAAGGGTAAAATGGTAATTTCGGTTGAAAATCGGAAATTCTCTAGATCTCGGATGTGAAATGAATTTGTAGTTAAATTAAGTCTCGCGAAATCTAGTGACTAGAAAAGTTTCGTCAGTGCAGGACAATCGGAATATTTTACGATTTTCTAGGTGATAAGTCGTCAGTGACTTCAGGAACGAGATTTTTACAAAAATCTCAGAAGTCAGGAAATGGTTTGGGCTAAGTTCATTTAAAATAAAGTGAACTAATAAGAAATAAATTGTTTCGGGACAAAAAGGGACCTAAATAAAGCAATATGAACCATATCGAATAATAATAATACTTGATAATAATAATAATAATAATAATAATAATAATAAAATAAAATAAAGGATAAAAGAAAAAAAAAGCAAAGAAAGGGGAGAGGCGTCGGGAGGCGTATGAGATTTTATTTTTTTATTTCTTTATTCATTCTTTCTGAGATCTATGGAAATCGGATAGTAGAGTTTAAATGGTAAAAGCGAAGTTGATGCCTTGACGAGATTTCTGCGTAGAGCGCAAATCTTGGAGTTTCGTCAAACTCCACGAGATAGAGAATTTTCCTACTTGTGTTATTTCTAGCCTAAGGTTATTTAATGGTTTGGAATTGGCTTAGAGGCTGTGAAAGGCCGTAAATTTCAATCCTCAAATTTTTGGACTGAGTGTAGGAATTTTTAGGAATTTTCGGGACTAGTTTTGGACAGTCTGGGCTGAATTTCGGAACTGTTTTCGGACAATTCGGGCTGAATTTTCGAGTCTGTTTTTAGACAGTCATGACGGGAGCCCCGGACTATTTTCAAGCGATCCGGAGCGTAATTGAGTTTGGTTTGCTCCGGGATCGATGTCTTCGGGTTTTGTGGTGTGTTTTTGGTATCACAATGTTCGGTGATGAGCAGGCTGAAGGGACGAGGTGCCACTGTTTTATATGGGTGGGATTTGTGATTTGTGTGTTAATGCCCCAGAAAATGAATAACATGATTGAGTGGTTCGTGTGTCATTGTGTGACAAATAAATGACACATAGTTGTACATGATTGAGGCCATTACATGGCTCGTTGGAGGCTAGTCGTGGACAAATTGTGTCATCACTAGGCCTAGGGATTGATGTGTGTCATTACCCGGGTGGTAGTGACGTGTGATGTTCAAATATGCTTGAATTAATATGTTTGATTTGGAATTTGTATGAACCTTAATATGAATGTCCAAAAGATGCATGGATAAATATGCATGAGTATGTATGCACATATAGTTCTCATTATATATGTAGCATGGTATAATGTAGGCGACAATGGCATAATTGCATTATACATGCACGAAAACATCGCATAATATGGGTGTGAGTGCATAGTTGAGATCGACACCGTGTTAGGTGTTCGATGGTGTGTCGTGAGTACACGGTTGTGGATCAACACTGCTTATGGTGTTGATTAGTGGGCTCGGTTAATAGGACAACGTCGAATGGGTTAATACGAGTTAGAAATGAAATGACTCATTGCATTTCATATGCCTTTGAGGCACCACCAGAAACGATAGGAGTGAGTGCATGAGGTGGTTTTCTTGAGATTGTTTGGAGGTTGACCAACAATATTATTTATCAGTGTGTCCCTCTGACATCGGAGAGTTGTCCATATAATATCAATCATCGAGTCTGCGATTGATATACCATCGGAGGGTTGTCCATAATATCAATGGTTAGATGCACTTGATTGATATACATCGGAGGTTGTCCACAAAATAAGTGCTCGGGTCTGTCCACTATTTATATCGGATTGTCCGCGGTTAAAAACAAATACCTTTTTTGGAAATGGTTTCATTCATGGCAAATGCATGTTTGAGAAGTCGGTGAGAACTCGAGGCGTATGGGTGTAAGAGACCAGCGATATCATAGTTACGTATGGGTGTAAGAGACGCACGTAGTATCATCCAGAAAAGTTATGTTTGCCCAAGAAGATACGGTCATGTTTATCACATAGACTTCAGGTTGTGTGATAGGAGTCGGGATTGACTTGGGATTTGTTGCCCATTGACACTTGCATTGGGTAATGGAGCCGGTGAGGGCTCGATACTTGGGTCATTGGTAATACCAGTGACAGTTGTCACAATTGGCGTATGCATGTGAGACGAGTCGGTGAGTGACTCGGGATATATTACTCAATGACATATTGAGTGATGGAGCGAGAGCTCGGTGCATGGGGCATGGTGAGTCGAGTCTCATTCATGGCATGTAGACATTCAGGTAGACATGTGTATGTTGCACTTGGATGTGTGTTTGATTATGCGACCATTGCATGTGCACTTAGGTGGGGAGTAGCCCTTGTAGGAGATTATCACTATTGGGCTTTGCTCACCCCGTCGTGGGACCTTTTAGGTGCGGTCGGAGACGGGACCAGGTGACCCATATTCGGGACCGCACATATGAAGAAAGATTGTGGCATTGATATATATTTTGTAAATATATATGGGTTGTATTTATTTGTATAAGAGTAATGTAATTTAAACTCTTATGGACTATGGTTTTATAGTCATGTGCTTATATGTTTGAGTATGGATAAATGGGCCCTATGTGGCCATTTTTACTCATATGTGGACCCGGTGTGGTCGTTGTATAATATTGGGCCATGTTGCCATGTAATTTATTACGAGTTGTATTTTGGGTAGAGATCGTACAAAGGAGACTCTGCCGATTTTAGATTAAATCGTAGATTAGAAAGGGACACGATGGTGTGTGGTGTCGGGTTACTCGACATCCGCGAAGTATTAGAGGAGTTGGGTTGTCGACGGGACCTGAGGATAGGGGTGTCCTGATTCAAAGGATATTATTTTATCAAGTTAAACCACAATTTAAATAACAAGATAAAATGATAGATGCCTCATGTATATAAACATATAATGACAATGTATATGCCACTGGGCTAGAGCATATCACTAACAAATTTCACGTATTTCGAGGTGTTTAGGCGAATCATAGGGTGACACGTGGCATAGGGGGACGTGTGCCATGTGGAACTAGGGTGAGGGGCACTTAGCACATGGGTGGGCTAAGTGTCATGCCCTCAAACCTTGCATGACTTGAGTAGATATGAAGTTAAGGCATGGGAAACACATGGCATTAGTTTTCCATGTGTCAAGGTGGTTGGATTATGTGTTCTACACCTAACTCAAACCAAACCAACTCGGGTTTGGTGGTGGAAGGAAGCAGGTTCGTGGACCAGATAGAAGAAAGAAAGGGGAGAAAGAAGGAAGAAAGAAGGAAGAAGGAGAAGAAAGGAAGAAGAGAGGAATGAGGGTTGGTATACCTCCAACAAGGTAGGTTCTTTGCTTGGGATGCCCTTGGTCTAGGGGCCATTCAATGGCCGTGGAGCTTAGTCATTATGAATTTGGTTGAACAGTTTGAATGGCTTGTGTACGTTTTCTAGTCACTTTTGATGCGGCGAGATTTTTAGTGCGGGTTGAACCTCTTGGAAAATATTATGGATCTTGATTTTGCTGTACCATTGTTTATTATTTAAGCGCAAAGAATTTCCGGTTTGCATGTGTTGTGTTCTTGTTTTAAACTAACATCTTTGTTTTTAGAGAGAAATAACCGATATGGGCATGCATGCAATATTAGACCATGAAGTTTTTGATGTGAAAATATGTAAAGTAATGCATGCTGTATTTTTCTGGTGAGGAAACTTGATGGAAAATTCAGTTTGCATGTCATAATTCTCATTGTATAACATGCAGTTTGTGAAATTGTTACATGCATGCATGAAAATAAATAAATAACATGCAGTAGTTGTATACCTCATGTGCATGGGGACATCGCACATATTGGGTGTGAATGCACAACATTAATAAACGGTTTTTCTCGGAAGGTTGTCCACCAAACTTATGGAGTCTGTCCAAAATGAATATCAGTTAGTCCACATTATTATGGTCTTGTCGAATAGAAAAATATCGGAGGGTGGTCGAAATTTTATCGAGTGCAATCGGCTAACCTTCGAGCTAAAAACAAAATCTTTGTTTAGAAATGATTTTTATTATACATGGAAAAATGCATGTGTGAGGAGTTGCGAGGCTCAGGCATGGGATTCGCATTGGCATTCATATAAGCAGATATTCTATATATTTTGTGAATGTGTGAGTGCGGGCATGGCATTGCATGTGCACTTAGGTGGGGAGTAGCCCTCATAGGAAAATTTCTCTACTGGCCGTTGCTCACCTCGTCGTGGGAAAACTAAATCTTTTCGGTCTGGGAGTCTACTTGGGCAATGGGCTCACACGGGACCTCAGTTGTGAAGGAAAGGCTAGAAATGCCTTGTTTGTAATTGTGGTTTATGGGTTGGAAACCCGGGTTTTTTGTCGTATGTGGAACAAAGGGTATTATTTTATGTAGTTTTGTGTAAAAAAAAAAGAATGACCCCTGGGTTTTGGGGCGTCATAGCTTAGTATCAGAGCTTAGGTATATGAATACCTAGGGAGCTCGGGTGTGGGGTCCATACTCATGGTCCTGATACCAGCTTCACAACTGGGTACTAGAGTTTAGGTATACGAATACCTAAGACTTGATGGGACACGGGTTTAGATCATACATTCATTATGCATTTAGGAGTGAATTGGTGGTAGTAATGATTTGTGTGCTCGAATTGTGTGTTCTGATATGTTCCACGGGAGATGTATTGTGTTTGTGAAGTATGCATGACAGAACATATATTGAGAACACTAGGGTTAGAGAACATAACCTTAGGGGTTCGGAAAACAAATGAGCATGATAACCTTATTTATTAGTGTTTGACATTATGCACCACTAATGTGATAAGTGAAAAGAGAGAATCTCAAATTTCTATCTTGCTTATTGTAGATGGCGAGTGGTCTTGGTTTATGAGTTGTCACGGGCGTGGTCGACCACCTCACGGCTTTGATCGTGGCTTGTTGTGGAGCGATGTTTGCATTTGCACCATTACAGGCTAGTGCGAATTTGGCGTCGGGGGCTAGGAAGTGACCTCAGTGGTTTATAGTACATCATCCTCCATCATTCATAGGAAGAAGGGATCCGATGGTAGCCGACCATTGGTTCCAATAGGTCGAGAAGGTTTTGGAGGCCATGAGAATCACCTCCGATGCCACGAGGATCAGACTAGCTACGTTTAAGCTAGAGGGTGAATCCTAGATATGGTGGGATTGGGTTAAGGTCTCGAGGGACTTGGAGACAATGACTTGGGGAGAGTTCCGAGAGCTCTTCATGAGTAAGTTTTTCCCGGCATCTACGAGACATGCAAAGGCCCAAGAGTTCCTTGAGTTGAGGCAAGAAAGTAGGCTGGTGTGAATCGTTGCGAGTTCACAATTTGTACGTTTAGGGATGACTCATTGGCCACAAATATGGCGGCGAGGTGAGGAAGTTTGAGGATGGCTGGTGTCCATCGAGCTTGGTGTGGGATTCCTCCATCACAGGGGATATGGACTCTATGGTCACGTATGGCCGTGAGAATGGGGATGCAGTGTGCGGGATGCGGGTGCGATGGTAGGAGGGGAGAGGCTGGGCTTTTCGGTTTGGGAAGAGCGAGGCTTCCCAGTTCACGGGTTTAGGGGATAGGGTCATGGCTGCTCGAGGCGAGACGAGCCGGGACTCCTAGCCGGTGTAAGTAGATCACATGTTATCATTATCTGCCTCATATAGTATGCAAAATGAGGATCATTTTAGGACGAGCTCTGGGATTACCTGCAAGGGGATGTAGACTTCCGCATTGGAGTTCGTCTAGTCGTCGCCCATTTCTATGGCTCCACTTAGGATGGTGCCGGTTGAGTTGTAAGAGCTCAAGGTTCAGATACAGGAGTTACTGGGCAAGGGTTTCATTAGATCGAGCACTTCACCACGGGGAGCTCCGGTTTTGTTTATGAAGAAGAAGGATAAGACCCTTCGATTGTGCATCGATTACAGGCAATTGAACAAGGTTACGATCAAGAATTGGTATCCATTACCGAGGATTGATGACTTGTTTTATCAGCTGAGAGGGGCGCGAGTCTACTCCAAGATAGACCTTCGCACTAGTTACGATCAGGTTAGAGTTAGGGAGGTAGACATCCCTAAGATAATGTTCAGGATGCAATATGGGCACTTTGAGTTTATGGTGATGCCCTTTGGTTTGACAAATGCGCCGGCAGCATTCATGTATCTCATGAATAGGGTGTTCCAGCCCTATTTAGATCAGTTTGTGGTGGTCTTTGTTGATGAAATTTTGATCTACTCCCAGTCGGAGGAGGAGCATGAGGTCAGCGGGAGTCGTCTTGCTAGCTTTGAGGATGTGTACCCCAAGTTTAGTAAGTGCGAGTTTTAGCATACCGAGGTGGGTTTCTTGGGACACGTGGTGCCAGCGTCAGGCGTGTCAGTGGACCCTTAGAAGGTTGAAGGCCCATTGCGAGTTGGAGGAAAATGAAGTTGATCTTGAGACAGCGGTTTCTTGGGATTGGCGAAGTGCTACGGGAGGTTTATTGGATTTCTCAGTGCGGCGCTATGGCGAATTGACCGGAAGGAGGTCGAGTTTGAGTGGAGGTGACTTATGCGAAAGCATTCCAGGACAGGGGCTGCCGGCTCCTATTATTAGTCTCGAAAGGGGACGGTACGCCTTTGTGTTTGTGATGCCTCGAAGGACGGGCTTGGATGCGTCTTGATGCAATCCGGGAGGGTAGTAGCTTATGGTTCCCGACAGCTAAAAAACCATGAGCAAAATTACCCTACGCATGACATGGAGTTGGCGGCCGTAATCTTCGCCTTAAAGATTTGGCGCCACTACCTATACGGTGAACAGTTTGAGGTGTTTTCAGACCACA
Organism: Tetrastigma voinierianum; assembly: GCA_016808115.1. Classification (NCBI taxonomy): domain Eukaryota; kingdom Viridiplantae; phylum Streptophyta; class Magnoliopsida; order Vitales; family Vitaceae; genus Tetrastigma; species Tetrastigma voinierianum. The sequence continues at coordinate 53,615 of JAEQBH010007809.1, read as the reverse complement.
AAAGTCTAAAGTATATCTTCCTGTGGGACCTCGGCCACGGGCATCGCGGGTGGATGGAGTTTTGGAGGACTACGACTACTTTGCATTACCATCAGATAAAGGCGATGTGGTGGGTGATGCCTCAGTAGAGTCCACGAGTCTTGGCTAGCGTTAGCTTCTAGAGTGGCGGATGCTTGAGGCCCAGGTGGGACAGTTGGCTGCGATACAGTGGCTTGAGCTTAGGGTACTTTGGGGAGTCGATGGCTACACCGTCCACTGCTAGCGAGTGATTGAGTCGGGGCGGGCGGAGGCCATTGTCATCAGTGCAGGAGTGCAATTCGGTCACGGTGGCGAAGAATTTGGGCCATCCACGCAGATGGTAGTTTTTTGGTATAGGGGACGGGTTGTGGTTCCCGATTGTGGTTAAGGAAGATCCTCAGTTCATTGCTCTGGTTCATTTGTGCGTCGAGGTGGCTTCGAAGATGTCTGTAATCTTCGTTGCGATGTCTTGGAGAAAGCGAAATGAAGTGACACGTTGGAGACTTTATTCGACAGATTATCTCATAATCGGCGGTAAAGTGAACATCGGGAAGCAGCGGGCTTCTCCGGCCATTGAAGGTGGTGGTGATGGGAGGACATCCGCGATGGACTTTGTGACCCACTGCCTCGGACACGAGACATGATGCGGTATGGGTGATGGTGGACTGCTCCCTTTGAAAGTCATCACATTTTCTAAATGTGCGGATGACTTCCTGCAGAGGGTGAATATCGTATGAGAGATTGTCCAGGTGTGGAGTCTTTAGTATCTATAGTATCAGGCAGGGATCCCAGTTTATGCGTTTTGGAAAAGCTTCCGGAAGGCGATGGGAGGCAGCGAGTTGATGATGAGCAAACTTTTCTCCGCAGTTGATGGTAAGTACGAGAGGATGAAATACGGGTTTTAGGACATGCTATGAGCATGTGTCACGGATCATAAGGGTATTGGAAGAGCATTTACCCTTAGTGGAATTACTTCTCAAACGATAGTTATCGGAAGCGTCGGTGTGCGTGAAAGCCATGGGAGGCCATGTCGATCCACTTAGATATGTTGGACGGAGAGGTGGGAGAGGCTCCGTCGCGGTCGGATCTGGTTAGAACACCTCGGAGAAGGTGGGTATGATCGGCAGCGTCTACTCACGGCTCGAGTCGACGGAAGGATTCTGCGAGACGGTGACGCGATGACCTCACAGGGGATTAGTGGGTGATCATATCTTCTTGAAGGTAATGCAGGAAATTGGTCGGGTTCGGTAGCGAGGAAAATTTGTCGCCGAGGTATATTGGGCCGCCGAGATACTCGGAGGTGGGCGGGATGCGTGTTGGTTGGCCTTACCTTGAAATTTTATCGAGGTGTCCACGAGGTTTTCCATGTCTCCATGCTCTGGAAGTACACTCTAGATCCAGCTCATGTAGTGGATTGGGGAGAGCTTATCATTGATGCAGATGGGACCTTTGAGGGGACCGGTGCGTGTGTGGATAAGCGAGACCAGGTTTGCGGCGCATGGGTTGTGAGGCTAATTGGATGTTATGGTAGCAGAAATTCGAGGGTGACATGGGAGCGTAAGGGCGTGCGTGCCAATTATCCTTTCCTCTTTGAGGATGGAGGTACGTGGTTTTAGTCATAGAATGATAAATGACTGTTGCATATGCATGCGATAGTATGTATATGTGTGTGAATTTCGGGACGAAATTCTTTTAAGGGAAGAATGTAAGCCGAAAAAAGTAGCTTGATAGTATCGCGTACAAGCGGTAAACCGGGAATTTCTCAGGTCTCGGATGGCCAATGCGGGTTTAGTCGTTGAGTTTTAAATGCGCCGTAATTTTGTTGAATTCGAGACGGTCGAGATTTAGTATTTCGGGCGTTTAGGCGAATCATAGGGTGACACGTGGCATAGGGGTACGTGTGCCATGTGGTACTAGGGTGAGGGACACTTGGCACATGGGTGGGCCAAGTGTCATGCCCTCAAACCTTGCATGACTTGAGTGGATATGAAGTTAAGGCATGGGAAACACATGGCATTGGTTTGCCATGTGTCAAGGTGGTTGGATTAGGTGTTCTACACCTAACTCAAACCTTACCAACTCAGTTTGGGGGTGGAAGGGAAAACGGGTTCGTAGACAAGAGAAAGAAAGAGAAAGAAGGAGAAAGAAGGAAGAAGAGAGAAAGGAAGAAGAGAGGAAGGAGGGTTGGTATACGCTCCCGTGAGGGAGGTCTTTTCTCTTGGGATAAGCAGTACAGGGGCCATTCAATGGCCATGGAGCTTAGTCCCAACATGGTGGCTGGTTAAAAAACAATTTGAAACAAGCGTGGCACTACGGGCACTTTTGATGCAGGCGAGATTTTTGGTACTTGGGTTAGACACGTTGGAAAATATTATGGATCTTTGGATTTTTGTGTCTGCTTGATTATTGTTTAGAAAACTGGAAAGAATTTCCAGTTTGCATGTGTTGTGTTCTTGTTTAAATAACATGTTGTTTTGAGAGAGAAATGTCGATATGGGCATGCATGCAATATTAGATACCATGCAGTTTTTTATGTTAAAATATGTGAGATCATTGCATCTTTGTATTTTAAGTGAGAAGAAATTTGGATGGAAGGGTTTGCATGTCATAATTCTCATGGAATAACATGCAGTTTGTGAAATTGTTACATGCATGCATGAAAATAAATAAATATCATGCAGTAGTTGTATACCTCACGTGCATGGGGACATCGCGCATATTGGGTGTGAATGCATAGCATGAATAAACGGTTTCTCATGGGTTGTCCGCCCCGAACTTATCGGGTCTGTCCCAAAATGAATATCGGGTTGTCCACATTATTATCAGTCTGTCAAAATGAAAATATCGAGGTGGTCGAATTTATAGTCTGTCAGTAACCTTCGCGAGAGCTAAAACAAAATCTTTTGTTTTAGAAATGATTTTATTATACATTGCAAAATGCATGTGTGAGGGAGTTGGTGAGGGCTCGAGGTATGGGATTTTGCATATGACATTCATATAGATATTCTGTATACTTTGTGTGAATGTGTGTGAAATTGAGAACATGGCGTTCGCTGTGCCCAGCTGGGGTGGGAGTAGCCTGGCGAGAAATTTTCTTCCGTGGAAGTTTGCTCTTTACGTCGTGGGAAAATAAATCTTTTGGTGCAGAAGGTACGCGCTTCGGATAATGGCTCACACGGGACCTCAGTCGTGAAGGATAGGCTGGAAATGCCTTGTTTGTGATTGTGGTTTATGAGTTGGAAACCCAGGTTTTTTGTAGTATGTGGAACAAAAGGTATTATTTTATGTAGTTTTGTGTAAATAAAAAAAAAAAAAAAGAATGACCCCTGGGTTTTGGGACGTCACATGTTAAATGACCAATTTTCCTAAAAGATTAAGCTTTTAAGATTTGGGTTTAATATAGAGTCCTTTATGGACTTTCAAATCAATAAATGAGGAATAAATTACAGAGAAGTGGGTTTGAATCAAAGGCATAGCATCTCAGTAGGCTACGATAACGTATTAAATTCTGAAACTCTCTAAAGGCACAGCTTTAGGATTTGAGTTTTAATATGAATATAAATGTCTTTTGATATTACTAATTGAACCAAACAGGCACTAAAAATATCTTTTTATCTTAAAAATAAAACTTTAAAATAAAAAAGATACTTATAAATGACATAACTCAAATAATTTTTCATGTAGCCCCGTAAAAGAACAAAATTATTGCAGAAAGGAAAAAGTAAAAAAGGGATCACCTATGTTGGTCAAATGAACCCATATTGAGTGATGAAAACGAACGAATAGGAAAAAGAGAAGTTTTTTTTAAAGCTAAACTTTAGTTACAAAGTAAACTGTACAAGAAAAAGGAAAGCAACTACTAGGAAACAAAGGTGATTTGAAATATCTGGTGGATGCCCTGAAAAAAGATGAAGTTGTTTAGCATGCAATCGCAAGGAAACAAAGATGCTTTGAAACATCTATGGTGAATAGGTACTTCTTTCCCTGTATTCTTTTAAAAGCCACACCCATGTCCTTACTGCTCCCTTTTTGACAATTGTGAGCAAAAGGAAAATGCTAGGAATCCTTTTTTTTTTATATATGCCAGGAAAATGCTTGGAGTCTAGATGCTTTTGAATTTTGTGAAGACAGACCCATATGAGGAAGTTTTAGAAAAATAATATAAAAATTAAAAATAAATTTAAGAAAAGTTGAAAATGATATTAAACTTACTTTTAGGAAACTTACTTTTTAATATATGCTCCAGAAAATGATAGAACCTGATGGCCTTTGAATTTCGTAGTGAATTAGATTTTAAGACACAGGTTTTAAAAAAAATAATACAAATCATAAATTTAAGAAAAGCATGTTTTGAAAAATAATTTCCAATTTTAATGTAGCTTTTTATATGGGCTTTTTACATAGAATGAAGATTCAAAAAAATAAATGTCTCTTTAAAAGATATTTTCTTCCAAAATTTAAAATTACTAAAAAATTCTCTTCAAAACATTTTCCAATCTAAATTTCCAGATTTCGAAACTTAATTTAGAAGTGTTTTGAAAAGCATTTTAATTTATAAAATTTTAGAAAATGTTTTAGCGAAAAGAGCGTGTTCGATTAAAGCTTAAGGTTTTCATGGCGTCTTTTGGGAAGATGTGGCATACAAATCGAGTGTCGTGACCACCGTCGACTTGTGGAATATCATGTCTCATATTATGAGACTGTCTGAAGTAAAATGGCAGCAGGCTATGCATCATCTTTCACCAAAATACGTGTATATCGCGATAGTTGAGTTATTCATTCTCTTCTTACTTAGCGTATATCGAAAGTTAGAGTTCTGTGTATTACCGTTTCAGAGCTAGTTGATAATGTCAACTCATGGAATAAACATGTGCCATGTCTCGTGAGCCCCGTCGTAGATAAAGCAGTAGCTTGGGCCCATACATAAATACTCACCAAAATACATCAACCAACTATGTCACAATAGCTCAAGAGTTATTACATTACTCTTAATACAAACACATATTAAGATTATTAAGAATTCTAATACATGTTATACCAAAACATCAAAGCCACAACCATTCTTTACAAAAATGACCTCTAAGGCGTCGTGTACGACAGTCACTTGTCACGCGAAATAATGATCCTCGACAAGGTGAGCGGCCGATAGTGAAAATCTCACTGCATGGGTTGCCACAGCGCAAGTGGCGTCTGTTGCGACATAAACACGCACTCAAGTAAATACATGATCCTGCCAGATGTCTACATGCCCGATCCGTGTCTCGAGTCCTCACTGGGCTCCTCACGCATGCTAGCCAATGCGAGAGAAAAACCTCCTTTTTCATTTCTCTTTCATGCCATGCACTCGCGCCCAATTTTAGGTTCTTGCATTGGCATGTAAATCGTTATGCATTTCCAAATACTGCCTTATGCCAATACATCAATCATTGCATATATTAGCAATTTCTGTCGTAAAGCATGTTTATTTAATTCGCGTCAGTAACATCAAATTAGCTCGCCAGGCTAATTCTGATTCATTTCCAATGGTTTACACACAATTACATTTTTATATAATTCCACATCATGTTAATGCATTTAATTACATACATTAACATATTAATTCTCACACAATTCTAAGCCATTCATTACAAGCAATGTTTTTCTTACAACGCACATGGACCATTTTCCGATCCAACCCGAAGCAAGCGGAATTTGTTTTTAACGGTCCCTAAATGGCTAATGGTATCATTAAATGACGCTCGCGCTTGTCAGTTGCATTTGTGGGCGAACTCCTGACCATCTCAGAGCCAAAAACACGACCATAATTTATTGCATAATTATCACTATCCTAAGCCCTAAAGCTGTCAACGAGGTTCCATATATTCCAACAATTCGGTCCTGAGTTTTGGGGCCGTCCTTGACCCGCTCACGGCCTTAAACCAGCAAAACAACTAGCGAGAATTAAATCAAGTAGGAAAACCCCTACCTCTTGGGTTTGTCGAAACTCCGGCGAAATGTGCTTTGTCGTGGGAACCTTTCTTCTTGCCTCGCCGAAGCAAGCCCAGTCCGATCGTAGGGGAATTCTAGAATGGGTAGAACTTCTCTCTCTAAAAATCCATCTTTTTCTCTCCTCTGGTTTGCCCTTCTCCCCCTCTCTCTTCTCCTCGACCATTTAGTCGAGGTGAACAAGAGACTTGTCATCTGATATACATGTCTGACTACAAGTGGCTCATGGGATTTACCACATCACCATATCCATCTACTTTGAGATTTTCACCCAATGACATGATGCCATATGTCTCATGTAGGCCCCTTGGGCTCGATGTTCGGCTAACTGCCTGTGACACGTGGCGCATCTTGAGCTTCTCGAAATGTGCCAAGTGTCATATTACAGATTGCCTCAAAAACGTAGAAAATTAAGTTGTCTCGGAGTCGGCTAAAATTCGACGTGGTAGTTAGATTTGAGACGATTCAACGGTGAAATCCGTTCATCATCGAGATCTAGAAAAATTCCGGATTTTGACCGAAATTACCATTTGCCTTTTTCGGAAAATTAGATTTTCTCGGGGTTTCACATCCCAATACATGTTTTACAAGAAAATGTAATGCAATCCGACTTTTCTTCCTAAGCGAGGCCTCTAGTGAGCGTCGTCCTCCATTACACTCCACTTTATTACTTGAAATAATGATCTACCGACAAGGTGAAGCGATGCCCGGTAGTGATAATTTCACTTGCATGGGTTCTCCCCACCTAAGTGCACATGTAATGGAAACCATTTTCGAAAAATACATGATCCTACTTGAATGCGTGCCACGATCAGTGTCTCGAGTCATATAGGCTCCTCGCACATGCCTAAGCCAAATGTGAGAAAAATACAGTTTTCAAAACAAAAGGTTTTTGTGGCGCCCCGAGCAGGGGTCCGTTGACTACCGATCGGCAGCGGAATACTCGTGAATGTCGGGTGACCGGAGCATTTTCATGAATCGAGGCGAGTAACATGCGAGGGAGGCACCTGCCGTGCAATGCTGTCTGAGCTTTGCATTTACTGTCCCCGAAGCAGGTCCAGTATATGCAATATATATATCCAATCTGCCACTTGGGCAGTATGGATAGTACTCGGTATACATATCAATCATGAGTCCTGACTATATATCAAATAGTTAAAGGTAATCAAAATTCTCCTTTAATATGACACATACTATTAAAAATTCTAACATTCTAATACATGTATACCACAAATCAAAGCCACGATAGGCTTTTCTTCTAAGCTTCGGCCTGCAGGACGGCGTCTCCTCGCACGCTCACGTCTTGTAAAGGGGGTCCCACGGCGGTGGAGGCTAATGCTCGATAGGAGAATGCATGCAAGTGGAAATTTCTTTTCAGCGCTAAGTGCGGTCTGATATTCCCAGATTAAACACACATTCAAGCAAATGCATGATCCTACTTGAATGTCTACATGACTAACTTCAGTCTCGAGTCTCACCGACTCACTTCGCATTGTACAAGCGTATGAGAATTTATTTTGTTTGTTTGTTTGTGGACAACCTCCGAAGTGTATATATCAATTGGGACGCTCAGAGCTGATTGATATATTATTTGTTTATGGACTACCCTTGATGAATATCAATTGGTAGCTCAGGCGATTGATATTTTAATTTGTTTGTGGATTACCCTCCGATGAATATCAATTGGGCCGCTCAGGCCCGATTGATATTTTAATTTGTTTGTGGATTCTCTCAGATGAATATCAATTGGGCGCTCAGACGATTGATATTTTAATTTGGACTACCCTCAGATAATTAATATTTTAGACAACCCTCAGAACCATTTTCTCTTGGGCTAGATCTCATGCACTAACTCTATAGTCTAGATGTTCAGTGCATATGGAATGCACATGTATGTATTTCGTCTGATCCCAATCACATGCGGAAATATGTAAACATGCACATATTCACATAATATCCAATCACACACAATCTGTGTCATGTAATTATCATTTCAAACATCAAAATTAGCTCACTTGGGCAATGATCAAATCTGATAATTTTAATTTAAATTACTCGCCAACACATATTTTCACAAAAATATATTTCAGAATTACTATTTCGGAATAGAAACCTCGCTTACTATTCCCGAAAATCACAGAAAACACCTGGCTCACTTAGTGAACCTCGTGCTTCACGCCATTCCCTACCTTTTCATATCAAGTATAGATTTTAATGCACAATTCAAATCGCTTCACACAAAGCAGCCCACGAAATTTTCCGACTCATGGATGATAGAAAATCCAAAAAATTCGATCAATTCCTGGGCCCCAAATTTTGGGATCGATCGACGGCCTCACGGGCCTCATTCAACTCAAACATTCTGTGAAAGACTTAAAATCTTTAATAAAACCTGGGCAGTGAAAAACCCTCACCTCTCGAAATTTTTCAAAACTCACAAATCGGTGAGTCCACGCGCAGCTCCGTCCGCCGTAGAACCTTCCTTCTTGTCCCGAAGACTCCGACCTGGCCTGATCAAGACGTATTTCTAGAGCAGGTTCTCTCTCTAAAACTCAAAACGCTGCTCGATCTCCCCGGGTTTGCCTTTCTCCTTTTTTCGTTTTGCTTCATTTAAGAAGACTACTACTATTCAAATTTTGACTTTTTCAACGAATCAATTTCATTTATTAATTCTTCCTCTTCACTAGTTTTGACATTCTGGTGATTATCTTGGCTCCATTTCCATCATTTATCTACCATACCACTTGCCAGACATGAGTACTTCATATACGCGACTTTCGTCGCAGATCGGGGGAAAACGTTTATCAAGACACCTAAACGCGTCTCGGGTCGAAAAATGCGCCAACCCGAACGTCTCTGAATATTATGTACCTTTTTTAATGTGCTAACTAGATTTTCGAGACGATTCCAATCCAGCAACCATTTCACATCCGAGATCTAGAGAATAAATTACTTGATTTTAACCTAATTTACAATTTCAGAATCTAAATTACGATTTTGCCCTTTCTCCAAAAAATTGGAATTTCTGCCTACATTTTGCTCGAAACTACTACCAGTTTCTAGAATATATCGACCAACCTCCTGGCGCGAATTGGCCGAATCATTTTTTCCGAACTGGCCATAGTCCGCCTCTCGGTATTTAACTGTCGACCACTCTCCACTGCAATTCTTCTGGTAAAATCTTCTCAAATTCCTTTCTCACAACCATTTTCATTTTCTTTCATTTTCTTTCATGTCATGCACTCATACCTATCGCTCTAGGGTGCCCTTGCACATGGAATGTGCATTATGTCATTTCCAAACAATTCATGCTTAATATATTTTATATTTATATATTAACAAAATTAATTCACATAAATCACAAGTATTCAATTCACAGAATAACATCAAAATTAATTCATACGGTATTAATTAACAATCCAAGAAATTCATTTTGAATCACCCAAACAACACAAAAATCACACACAAAATCACGTGAATAGTGTAACCTCAGGCTCCAAGACTGCTCACGACCACACATGTGAGTTTCCTCTCTCTGCCTCAAATATTTTGAGATCAAAACACGGCCATCCGCGCCTCAACAAATCCTCATCCATTAAAACGCCCAACAAAGCACAAACCAGAAAGATCCCCACTGGAGTTGCTCCGAACTCCACAAAATCTGTCCACGCAAATTCTTCGCAGCCAGTAGATAAGCTCTTTGCTTCGCTTCCCCGACGATAACGCATCGTCCGAAGCCTGAAATCTGTAGATAAAAGCCACTTCTTTCTCTCTCCAAAACTGTCATTCCCTTCACTACCCGTTTTGCCAAAAATGGAGAAGATGACTACTTTGGTTTTTATTTTTAAATCTTTTCACTAATTCCATTTGCGTCCTTTGGGCCTCGACTTTATTGACCACTCTGGCCACCCGCCTCAATCTAAGCTATCTATTTTCATCATCTCTCTAATCATGCAACATATTGCCACATGGGTACACGTGAAGAGCGACTCACACATCACACGCCTCCCACACACACGACACCCTGCGGCCTCGAAAACGCGAAATTCGGATCGCCTCTGAATTTGCGAAATTTACGCTTGGCCGCGATTTCACGAGACGATTCCAACTACAATTCTCGCTTCATCATTCGAGATTCGTAAAATTCTGATTTTAAACTTTCAAAATTACCATTTTGTCATTTTTCTAAAATGTAATTTTCCTTGCTTTTACGTATACATTAACACTTCACGTGATAAAAATACACTAAATTTAGAAATGTTTCAACATAACATATTGCATTTTAGGAATATTTTATTTTTTACTAAATGTGGGAAAAGTCTCACCTCCCCATCGCGTTACTTTTTTTTTGCAGAATGCTTTTTAAAAATCTGACTCGCTGACAACCTAAAGTTACTCGGCTCACTTGCCACCTGGCCTGACTTGGTACTGAACCGCGGTCGAAACCGTGACGTAATAAATATATTGGCTTTATATTTTAAAATATATAATTAATAATATTTTGATATATTATTTTATTATTTTTTATATAAATAAAGTATTTTAAAATTTATTTTTAAAATATGTATAATGTTTAAATATGAAATATATTAAAATGGAATAAACTTATTTATATAAATATATAATTTTGTTAATATCTAAAATAATCATAAATTTATTAAAATGAGTTTTTGTTTCGCTCTTTTCAGAACTTCCCATTTCCATGTTCGAATCTATAAGCACTGTCAGATGATCGAATTTTTTTAAAGCATGTGCCCTTCAACCTACAAACTTTCTAATTCTAGCAGAAACGACACATCGCTTCGACGTAAGAAACGACATCAAGTTAACTTGAAAACAAAAAAAAATTATTAAAATCGGTCGGCTCGAACGCACCGTCGACCGGCTCGACTGGCCGGTCGATCAAAATCGCTAGACGAACTGCATCGATTTTCATATTTGGCCGACGGTCCTGCTTAAAACATCGCAGGCCATATTAATATCACCATACATATAAAATAAGGATAATTTTATTTTAAATAAAATTTTGTCATGTGAATAAATAACAAATTGTTATGGAGCATGCGAATGAACAAGTTCATTCATGCGAATGAACTTGTAAATAACTAAAATACCTATATAATATAATCTTTACAACTACTAACGGAGAACCAACTAGACACTAAAAATATCTTTCTATCTTAAAGATAAAACTTTAAAGTAAAAAAGATACCTATAAAGGGCATAACTCAAATAATTTTTCATGTAGGCCCGTAAAAAAAATAGCGCAAAGGAAAAAGTAAAAAATGGATCACCTATGTTGGTCAAATGAACCCATATTAAGTGATGAAAACGAATGAAGAGGAAAAAGATGAATTTTTTTTCTTTTTCTTTTAAACTAAATAGTTTAGTTACAAAGGACCACTATTACTCGAATCCGAGACCTGAAACAAATGTGTTTTGAAATATCTGTGGTGGATGGGTCCACCCATGTGTTTAGTACTCCCTTTTTGACAATTGTGAGCAGAAGGAAAATGCTAGGAAACTTCCTTTTTATATATGTCAAGAAAATGATAGGAGACCTAGTTGCTTTTGAATTTTGTGTTGGATGAGTCCTTTTAAGACCCACTCACCTCCAGCGAGTTTTACAAAAATAATATAAAAATTAAAATAAATATAAGAAAAACATGATTTGAAAAAATAATTTTAATTTTAATATAGTTTTTTTCATACAAGCTTTCCATATAGTATGAAGATTTTAAAAATAAAAGTGTCTCTTTAAAATATTTTTAATATAAATTCAAAAATTTCAAAAATAATTAAAATTCATATAAAAACACTGTTCTAAATTCAAATTTTTTTAAACTTTAAAAAAAAACATTTTCATTTTAAATTACACTTATGAAAAAAATCATAATTTATGAAACTTTAGAATATGTTTATTGAAAATACACTTTTAGTTATAATTTAAGGTTTTCAAAATTCCTATAAAATGTGAGACACAAAAAATATACTAAATGTCGAAAAGCAGACATTTATGGTTCAACAATTTTTATGATGTCATTATTTTTTTTTTATTTTTTGTCTCTTTTTTCTAATTATACATGTATTGCTTTTACATCTTCATATCATGTATACAGGTAAAGTAACATTCAATCAACTATTTTACAAAATATTAATTTATAATTAGCTACAACTGTCGACTATTAGACCAATTATCAACTACATGGACTTTCAAATAGAGTCCTTCATGGATTTTTAAATCAATAAATAAGGAATAAAGTATAATAGACTTTTAAATCAATAAATGAAAAATAAATTATAAAGATGTGGGCTTAAACCCAAGACCTCTTGTTAAACTAAGTTTTGATATCATGTTAAATGACCAACTCTCCTAAAAACTCAAGCTTTTAAGAATTTGGTTTAATATGAATATCATACCTTTGACAATTACTAACCATAAGATGAATCAAACAGACACTAAAAATATATTTTTATCTTAATGATAAAACTTTAAAATAAAAAAGATACCTATAAAGAACATAACTCAAATAATTTTTCATATAGGCCCGTAAAAGAAAAAAAAAATTGCACAAAGGAAAAAGTAAAAAGGGGATCACCTATGTTGGTCAAATGAACCCATATTGTGATGAAAAAGGAAGAAGAGGAAAACGATGAAGCTTTTAAATTTTTAAAGCTAAACATTTAGGTACTAAATTGTCCCATTATGACTCCCACGAAAAAGCCACCCATGTGCTTTAATTTGAAATTGCAATTGCAAGCAAACAAAGTTGATTTGAAATATCCGTGATGGATGGGTGGGTCCTTCCTTCCTGTATTTTTTTAAAAGCCAACTCATGTGCTTACTGACAATTGTGAGCAAAAGGAAAATGCTAGGAAACTTCCCTTTTATATATATATATATATATATATATATATATATATATATATATATATATGCACGGAAAATGCCTTGAGACTAGTTGCTTTGAATTGTGAAGACACACCCCCAGTTAGTTTTAGAAAAATAATATAAAAATTAAAAATAAATATAAGAAAAACATTTTAAGAAAAATAATTTTAATTTTAATATAGTTTTTTTATATCGACTTTTCATATATGGAATGAAGATTCAAAAATAAAGTTGTTTTTTTTAAAAAGACATTTTTAATATAATTTCAAAATTACTAAAAATTCTCTTCTAAAACCATTTTCAATTTAAATTCAAATTTTCTAAAACTTAATTTATTGCACTTTAGATTTTTTTTTCACCTCCTTATCATTACTCTTGGTCAGGATGAATAAATGACTTCGGATAAATATTTTATTTTCAATAAATTTTATTCATGTGAATAAATAATAAATATTATTTTAGTTTTAATATTTGTCATTCTCAACAAGTTAATCTTCATTCCTCAACTCTCTTTAGCCTTTCATTCAAAAACTGTCCAACAATGGCTTCCTCTTTTTCAACCTCGATCCGCAAATATACCTTTGAAGTGTTTTTGAGTTTTAGAGGTGAAGACACCCGCTACACTTTTACAGATCGCTTATTCGAAACTTTGGATCGGATGGGCATCAACACTTTCAGAGATGATCAACTTGAAAGGGGAGAGGAGATCAAATCGGAACTCTTGAAAACTATTGAAGAATCAAGAATTTCAATAGTTGTGTTCTCGAAAACCTATGCCCATTCCAAGTGGTGTTTGGATGAGTTAGCAAAGATCATGGAGTGTAGGGAAGAAATGGATCAAATAGTCTTGCCGATTTTCTACCATGTGGATCCTTCTGATGTACGAAAGCAAACAGGGAGTTTCAGGGAAGCATTTTCTATTCATGAAGGAAATGTAGATGAGAAAAAGATGAGAAGGTGGAGGGATTCGTTGACTAAAGCAAGCAATCTAAGTGGTTTCTATGTGAATGACGGGTAACTTAGACTTCCTTCATTTCTGCTTTTGATTCAACTAATAAGGATTTATTTGTCATCAACCGACTTTATAGAAAAAAAAGAAACTATCAATAAATCATGTGATTATGCGTTGGGAAGATTTTAAAAATTATTATAATATATTTGGATACCTTAAAAAAAATGGCGAGATATTTTCTTTTAAAGATGGAAAAAATATTTTTCTTGACAATTTATTAAGCCAAAACTGAGAGTTTCTTAAATTTGTTTTTTCAATGGGGAAGTTCATTTTGATTTTCAAAAACTATCAATTTGTTTATTTATGCTCAATATGTTTTGTTTCATTTTAATGCCCTTACTTTTGTTATATTGAGATTTACTTCATATATGTTATGTTTTCCAATTCATTATAGGGTGATTTGATTTGAAAACCCAAAATTTGAAATCAGACCCTTCTTCAATTTTTAAACTGATTCTGAAAAAAAAAAAAACGTTTTTCTTGTTTTCATACAAAAATAACCCACAATGTAAATATATGAAATAGAAAATGATATTTTTATCTAAAATAAGTTATTTTTCAAGAAAAAGTATGAGAGGGGTTAGATTCACAAAATTTAAGGGTATTTGATGTCTTTTAACCAAATATTTCTTCATTATAATTCATGAATTGTTAAATTATATTTTATAATGGGCAGGTATGAATCAGAGCATATTAAGGAAATTTTTAACAAGATTTCAAAAGATTGAATCCTAAGCCGCTTTACATTCAAGATGAACCGTCGGGGATAGATTTTCGCCTAAACATAAAGTCATTGTTAAGTACTCATCGACGACATCCGTAGTCGGGATTTACGGGATTGGTGGAATCGGTAAAACTACCATTGCCAAGATTGTTTATAATGAGATCCAATGTCAATTCACTGGTGTCAAGATGTTAGAGAAAATCCACCAAGGGTTGTCATCAACTCCGCAACAATACTACTTCATGATATAGTGGGAAAGATGCAGAGTTTAGTAATGTCAATGAAGGAATCAATAGGATACAAGGGCAGACTTAGGTCAAAAAATTCTTATTGTAATTGATGATGGATGATTTGAAGCAATTAGAGCCATCGTCGAAGTCCACATGGTTTGGTCCAGAAGTAGAATTATCATTACAACTAAACCAACATTTGTTGTACGAAAGTATGCAGAAGTGCATTACATGAGGTTACAAAATTATGTGATGAGGAAGCTCTTCAACTTTTTAACCGGCATGCCTTTAAACAAGGTGTTCCCCAAGAAGATTATATGCACCTCTCAAATTACATGGTATATTATGCTCAAGGGCTTCCTTTGGCTCTTAAAGTTCTAGGTTCTTATCTTCGAGGCATGACAATAGATGAATGGAAAAGCGCATTGGATAAATTGAAAAAACACCTTATGCCAAAAATTAATGATGTGCTTAGAATAAGTTTTGATGGGCTTGAACGACATGAAAAGGAGGTTTTCTTGGACATTGCATGCTTTTTCAAACGGGGATGTAAAGATAGTGTGTTAAGAATATTAGATGCTTGCAATTTGTATGCAACATGCGGCATAAAAGTTCTCCAAGATAGATGTATAGTAACTATTGTAGACAATGTCATACAAATGCATGACTTGATACAACAAATGGGTTGGACAATTGTTCAGAAGAATATCCTCTAGAGAGCTGACAGCTGGAGTAGATTGTGGGATGTAGATGATATTTATGATGCATTTTCAAGACAAGAGGTATGAATTAAATGCCTAAACGTAATTATTTCAAATATTTATACAACACTTTTTAATGGTTAATTGCTAGCATATTTGCAATGAGGATTTTTATCATCTTATGTTGTGTCATTATCTTTCATTATTGTTTACAGGGAATGGAAAATATTCAAACCATATTCAGACTTGTCCGGAATTAAAGGAAATACGCTTCATCGTAAATGTATTTGTCAAGATGAAGAAACTTAGGTTGCTTAAAATCTATGACAACGATCATGAAGATTTGATGAGAAAAGAAGTATAAAGTGCTTCTTCTTAAAACTCGGGAATTTCATAATTTGAGGTATCTTCATTGGGATCGATGCACCTTGAAGTCTTTTCCTTCAAAATTTATGGAGAGAACCTTATTGAAATCAATATGAAGTCTAGCAACTTAAAACAACTTTGAAAGGCAATCGTGTATGATCAAGATCTAATATTTTGTTTCTTTATAATAATTTTCTGTTGAAGAAAACTTTTAATAAAATAGTGTCTTGTTACAAAGGTCTTGAAACTTAAAGGCCATTGATCCGAAGCAACTCAAAACAATTGTCAAAATTCCAAAATCCTCAAGCATGCCAAATTTGAGAGAGACTAAATCTCAAGGTTTGAAAATTATGAACTTGATTCATCTATTGCGATAAGGAAAGATTGGTTTACTTGGATTTAAGAGGATGTGAACAACTTCGAAGTTTCCCCAGTGGCAAGAAGTTTGAATCTCTTGAAGTGCTTTATCTGAATGGTTGTCCAAACTTGAAAAAGTTTCCCGAGATCCACAAAAATATGGAACATTTGACGAAGCTTTATTTAAACGGGACTGGTATTAGAGAATTGCCGAGTGGCATTGTGTATTTAGCATCTCTTGAAGTCCTTGATCTCTCAAATTGTTCAAACTTTGAGAAATTCCCTGAGATCAATGGGAATATGAATTTTTTGAGGGAGCTTAATTTAAGGGGGTGTTCAAATTTTGAGAAATTTCCGAGATTAGAGGGAATATGAATGCTTATGTTAATTTTCTTAGATGGTACTGCTATCAAGGAATTGCCAAATAGCATTGGGTCCTTAACCTCTCTTGAGAGACTTTCTCTTAAAGAATGTTCAAGGTTTGAGAAATTTTCAAATGTATTTGCCAATATGAGGCTTTTAAAGGTGCTTAATTTATGGGGGAGTGGTATTAAGGAACTCCCAAGCAGTATTGGATTGTTGGAATCTCTTGAAAATCTTGACCTCTCACGTTGCTCTAACTTTCAGAAATTCCCAGAGATCGAAGCTGGGAATATGAAATGCTTGAAGGAGATTCAATTAGAGGGTACTGCCATTAAGGAACTCCCTAATAGCATCGGGTGCTTGCATGCCCTTGAAACTCTCTCTCTCAGTGGTTGCTCAAATTTGGAGACATTTCCTGAGATCCAAAAAGATATGGGGAATCTATGGGCTCTTCTTCTAGATGGAACAGCTATTAAAGGATTACCTTACTCAATCGGTCATCTCACACGACTTGATCGCTTAAAAATGAATGACTGTAGAAACCTAAGAAGTCTTCCAAACAGTATATGTGGGTTGAAATCCTTGGAACGTCTCTCTCTCAATGGTTGTTCAAATCTAGAGGCTTTTTCAGAGATCAAGGAGGATATGGAGCAATTGAAACACCTTTCCTTACATGAAACAGGTATAACAGAACTGCCATCATCTATTGAACATCTGAGATGTCTTACATCCTTGGAATTGTTCAGTTGTGAGAACCTTGTGGCTCTTCCCGATAGCATTGGTAATTTAACATGTCTTACTGAACTTCATGTGCGTCACTGTTCGAAGCTCCAGTACTTGCCCGACAATTTGAGAAGCCTGCAATGTTGCCTAGAGGTGCTCGATCTAGGTGGCTGCACATTATCTAGCGGAAGACAAATCCCCAGCGATTTTTGGTGTGCTTATCCTTATTGGAAAATTCTAGATATCATGAAAACCATATGTGTTGTATACCTAGTGGCATCATTCAACTTTGTAAGCTCCATCTCTTATGATGAATCATTGCCTGATGCTTAAAGAAATTGAGAACTACCATCAAGTCTAACAGAGATATCAGCACATGGTTGTCATTCCTGGAAATTGAAACTTCCTCAAGTCTATTCTGGTCTTTTACCAAAATCTTCAAATCACCAATTCAGGTATCAATTTCAAAAATTGAAATATAATTACTTTTTCTTCTTTTTTTTAGGGAAAAAAAAAAGAAACATGAGACTTATATGACGGTTTTTTTTTCTGTAGCGGATAGTTGAGACTATCGTTCCAGGTAGAAGTACTGGAATACCAGAGTGGGTAAGTCATCAAATAATGAGAAGTGAAATAAGAATAGAGCTCCCAATGAATTGGTATGAAGATGACAACTTTTTGGGATTTGCTTTATTCTTCTATCATGTTCCCGTTGATGATGAACGCTTGACAGCAGGTGTTGCTTCTTATCCAGTATGGGAATTGATATCCCATGACAATCAATCTAAGCAATGGGATGGTACGTGGTGGCTTAATTTCCAAACTGATAGGATTTAGAGGTTTCTGCATCATTTTCCAACATGTCTGACAGGTAGTAAAAAGATCCAGCAATTCGAGTGATATATTTTCCTGACTGCCATCCCTAGGGCATCAATGCAGAAGGTGGAACAATTTTAAGGCCCACTTCTACACTCATATTGGTTATGGCACTTTTAGATGTGGCAACGACGCATGGTTTAAAGTGAAAAGTTGTGGGATACATCTCATATACGCCCAAGATCAGAACAATTGGCCTCAGCCATCTAGAGAAAGCTCTGCTGATACAAAGCATCAACGAAACAAGAAGAGATTCTTTAGTTTCCAAGGGATCATGGATTTCCTTAACCCCAGTAAGGTATGTCTTCTTTTATTCCTAGTGACTGAAATCTTATTACATTGAATAAGTGAAAAACTTTTCTAGGTTTGTTGTAATTATGATTTTATTTTTATTTTGTAACTTCCCATTCTAGTGTCTATTATCTTCTTTAATTTGGTCGTACGGCAGATTAAAAAATTATGTTTGACTTATATAATTTCATTTAAATTTAAATTTATTTATTTGAATAATATAATATACTAAATTTATGAAAATAGATTCTCTTTTATTTATTCATTATAATAAAATAAAAAAGCTTCTTGTGCAGAGAAACGGACAGAATAATAAGACATCTCTCGTTTTCAACAATGCTGATAAGGTATGTCTTCTCCATCTCTGGTTTTTTTTAAGGTTAAAATATTTAATTAATTAGTACTCAGGATCAAATAAAAGTTTAATGATTACATGCTTGGAAGTTTGATATGGTAAAGTCATTAGAAAAGATTTTTCTTTTTCTTTTCCATTTTCCAATTTTATTTTTATTAATATGGACATCCGGTCCTTACTTTTGGAATGATTTGCTGAATTTTGATATGGTAAAGTCTTTCAAAAAGATATTTCTTTTTGCTCTTCCATTTTATACAATCTTTTTTTTTTCTTTTTTTTTTCATTTATTTATTTTTAATTATCCTAGATTTTATGAAATGTGGACGTCTTGTCCTCCTTACTTTTGAAATGACTTACCAAATTTAAAAAGGACAATATTATCACCAAAGCTAATTTGGTAGCCCAAAATTTTATTAAAATCAATTACAATGTCTAAACCCCGTATTTTTTGCTATTATGGAAAGCCCATTAATCTTTTACATAAAGATTCCATTTGATTGGAATTGTAGAATTAAACATGTGATTGAAATTTTTGAAAATTGATTTAAAATTGAAATTTTGAAAATTGGAAAATTGAAATTGAAGTTTGAAATTTGAGAATTTTGAAATGAATTTGAAGTTTGAGAGCTTTGAATTGGGATTTTGGAAATTGGATTTTCAAATTAAAAAAAAACTGAATTTTATAAATTAGATTTTAATTTAAAATTAAATTAAATTTGAGATCGACTTTGAAATTATGCCACTAATTCAAATTGGTTTAATTTTAATTTGAAATCAAACTTGAAATTTTGGAAATCTTGAAATTAGGAGACATTGAATAGCTAAATTAAGACACTTGAATTAAATTGAGAATTTTTAATTTTGAAATTTGAGATTTAAAATTTAGTTGAAAATAAGTGACTTTAAATTCTTGGAAAACAGCAGACTTGAAAATCTGGAATTCAACTATGACTTAAATTTTAATCTAAACTAAAATTGAATTAATTGATGACTTGAATTTTAAAATTACGACACTTGAATTTTGAAATTGATACATTGGTGTAATTCGAATTGGAAACTTGGAAAATTGAAATGAAAATTAAATGGAGAATTTAACAAATTAAGGTGGTGATGGTTTAAGTACTAAGTAATTACCAAAATCATTAAACAAAGCATCAATAATTAATCTAATTGTAAAATAAAAAAGCCAACAATATGCTTACAAGGAAAATAAAATAATAGTAATCTATTTAAATGACTAATTAAAGAAAACAATAAATTAAATAGATGTACAAGACAATTAATTAAACAATAAAAAATAAAATAAATAAAAGAAAAAAATTAAAATTATTAAAATTATTTCCTAACAAAAAAGAGGGAACTTACCTGGTAGAAGTTAGTGTACTCCATAGGCTATAGCCTTCCAGCCGATACTAACTCCAAAATCGGCATCGCCTAAAATTGTGATATCTAGTTCCCAAATTATTAAAAAAACTTTTAAACTATAAGCCGAGACTCTTCTTTCGGTAAGCACTTGACCCATCATCTATTAAAATAAATAAAAACTTATAAACAAGTTTGGGCCTCCAATTAGAGGCCCATTCTCCCAAAATTTCATCCACAGAAGCCGGGCACTTTCCTTTATGCAAGTGGGCCTCCTCCCTCTCTCCTCACTCCTTCCAATGTGAGACTCCAACATTCCATTAAAGCGAAAAAACTCATCTCAAAGAACAAAACTTGGGGGTCGGCACAATATTTATTTAGAGCTTCATTTTTGGCAAAAAAAAATTTGTTTCAATTGATTAAAACTCTATTTGGAACTTCATTTTTCAGTTGGTAAATTACATAATTATCTTATAAGTATGAATTAATAATTATTTTGTTTCTAGCTTACATCATGTCTGAAGACAAAAGTAGTGGACAATCATCATTATCATATACTCATAAATAATGACTAACCATGGCTGGAATGAAGGTAGCACAGATGCATGCAGTGTAAAGCCGATGGGAGCATGACTAATTCTTGGGCCTTGGAATGGAAGTCACAGCAGCGATGCAGTGCTGAACAGGGATGAGGATTCCGTGAAAAGGACTTTGTTAATTTGGATTGTGGATTTTAATTTTTATGTGTTTAAGCATGGATTGATTTTATTTATTTGAAATTATTCACTAAGTACTTTCAAGAATGACTTTGGGACATTGATATATTATCCTCGTCTATCAGTTAATATCAAATGCAAAGTGAGCAAAGGAGCTTTTATTGTATTTTAATTATGTCACAAATTATTTCATAATGGCTTAAGGAAAGAGATATAGTCAATATTTAATTACATTATCAATATGTAACATCCCCTATGTATATGGTGGCAAATACTACCTGCATGATTGATCTTCATTCAAATAATGTAGAGCCACTACAAGTTGAAGTAGGCTTGTTTGCTTGCTGCCTAAAAAGTTGGTGGGTGTATACCATAATGTTCCCTACTTTGTTCCAATGAATGAATTTTAAGACCCATAGGGCTACATCCACCCACCTCCCAATCATTACTTTTTGGCCACGGTGAATAATTGACCCTCGTGTTTTATTTTTATTTTTCTTTTTTGAAAAGATAAGTGACTCTTGTTACTTATCATAAAAAGATAAACATTTTATTTTAAATAAAATTTTGTTATGTAAATAAATAATAAATATTGTTTTAACTTAAATATTTGTTTGCCTCAACAAAACAACTATATTTCTGATATGAATCTTTCACAGAGAAATTTCAAATTTCAGTTTAATGCTACCATTTCAAAATATCTAGATATACCTATGGTATCTGTAGTGCAGTGGTGTTAAAATGATAGAATGTCCAAATGAGAATTGAAGAGTCACATGCTTATGCATTGGTTGGACCCTCAAAAGATGCTCTTTCGGCATATCAAGTATTAAATAGTTTGTTTTTTTTAACATTATATTTTTATTAAGCATTAATAAGTTATTTGTTTTTTATATGCTTAAAATCAATATCTTAAATATATTAAAAAAAAATTTAAGTGAGTACTTGTTTGTGTAACAATGATATAACTTTGATTTTTTTTTTAAAGAATATAAATATTTGGTTAAAATATCTTAAATAACTCAAAATTTGTAAAAGTCAATCATTTCTATGTTTTTTCTTGAAGAATTACTCTTAATGGATAAAAATGTCTTTGTCATTTCATGTATTTACATATATCTTTGAAAAGAAATAACTATTTTTATAAGAAAACAATGAGAGTATTTTTGTCAAAATGAGGTAAAAAATTAATGAATGATTAGATTTCAGAAATTTAGTTTTCAAAATGTCTTTTCATCAAATCACCCTTATTATTATAATAAAAAAATATTTGTAAATATATTAAATGATATATTACCTACAAAAACATTAAAAGTGATGTAATTATTACTAAGTAACAATTTGTTATTTTCTTCTTAAAAAATAATTATTTTATTTATTTTATTTATATAACTAAAATAGAATATATAAAAATAATAATTTAAAAAATAATAAATTGATGAAAAAAAAATCATGCGTTTATAATATTTTGAAATATTCTATGAGGATTTTAAAATTTTTTTATACAAATTCTAAAGTATGGTTTTTTCTATTTAAAGGAAATTTTCAAAAATTCAAAAATAAGTTACACAAAAATGAAAAAACAAATAGTCTAAAGTCTGAAAGTTTTTTGCTTTTGAAAATAAGCCAGAGAAAAAAAACAAACACCCTCTAAGTTCTTCTCTAACAAGCAAACTAGAGGCTCACAACAACAAAATATTCAATCGTATCATTCTTGGAATGTCAATGCAACAAACATTATCACAGATGGGGTCATACCAAAAGAGAAAGGAAAGTGATTACCTAAAGGTGGAATGAATTCAAAATGGGTATTGTGAAAGAGTTAACTAGTTTATCCAAAACCGCTAGGGGACTGAAGAGCACTTCGTAAGGAATCACCATGTCATTGAGCCAAATCAAACAAGGTTTGAAGAGCACTTCGTAAGGAATCATCACGTCAAATTTGAGCCAAATCAAACAAGGTTTGAAGAGCACTTCGTAAGGAATCATCACGTCAAATTTGAGCCAAATCAAACAAGATTTGGTCTTCATATTGTGACCCATTCTGGGGTTCCGTTTACTCAACGCCAACCCGCTGAGGCACTCAGTCTCCAAGTATCATGAAACCCATATATAAGTAAAAATGGCCACTTGGGCCTACACATCATACTCACCAAAATATCTAACCAACTATATTCCAATAGTTCAAGAGTTGTAACATCACTCTTAATACAAACATATATTAAAATTAATAATTCTAATACATGTTTTACAAAATATATATCAAAGCCACATGTTATTTCTTTCTCAAAAGCGTACTCTATCGAGCAATCGGGCTCTTCCTAACACCGCATTTCAAATAAAGGAAAGGCCAGGTGAAGATAATCTCCTACATGGGTTACTCCCTACCTAAGTGCACATGTGTAATGACAAACCAAACATTAAAAGCAAACATATACGTTCTACCAACGTCACATGAAACTGATGGTATCACCACCATTTCCCACTTTTCGAGCCCTCACCGACCACCCCACGCATGCCTGCTTCAATGTAGAAAAACATTCTTTTCAAAACAAAATGTTTTGTTCTGAAAAACATAATACCGAAGCTTCGTAAAATCTACTGGACAACCCTCCGAGGCAAATGTTCGTTGGCAATTCTTCGAAACGCCATAGCCCTCCGACGTGAATCGCCATTGACAATCCTCAAAGGGGCAATTCTTCTAAAATCTTCCTTTGAAATTCCTTTCACAATCATTTTCATTTTTTTCTTTCATGTCATGCACTCACACTCATTTTTCCAGTTTCTATGCAAATATGAAATGCATTATGCCATTTTCATACAACGATGCCAATATATTCCATCATGATATATTAAATAAAATTAATAATATACTAACAACTACATGTTATTTATTTATAGCGCAATACATAAATTAGCCTCCACATGGGCTAATAACAATTTAATCTTAATGGTTCACACAATTATATTTCATAATTAAAACATCATGTTAATACATTAAATTTGGCATGGCATTAACATATTATTTTCCACACAACTCAATCCATTCATTTTAGGTAAAATTCACATGGATCTTTTCTGGGGCCTAATCGACAATCCGCACTATTTTTAACAAATTTCCAAATCGAGTAGCGGGCTGTCTCAGGGCAGCCTCCCTCTCACTGGGGGCACGGTTCCACTTTGTGGAACCGAGAACCCATGGCCATTTCCGGCCTCACAACACCTAAGACCACAATTTAACACACATGTGAAGCACCCGGGGACCATTTTCAGCTGAGACGTACCGACTCGTCTAAAACAGTCCATAGCCAAAGATGCACCCACTTGGACCGCCCAAACGGCCTCTCACGACCTCACATCATCCAAACCATTAACAAGGCTCTCAAACCGAAAATAAACCGAGTAGGAGAAGACCCCTACCTTTCGGAGTTGTCGAAACTCCACAAAACCGGTGCCCACGCGTAGCCCTTGCCTTGTGGAGCAACTTTGCCTCTTGGCCCGAAGAGAATCGATCTAACGCTGAAATCTAGAGAGAAAGTCGACTTTCTCTCTCGTAATTTGTTTCTCCCCTCCTCCACCGAATGGATTCAATTAAAATGAAAGAAGAGATGCTCTTTTATTTTATTCCTATTTTGTCCCCCCTCACTCGCTTACTCCTGTCAAATTTTCATTGGCTCGCTGGATTTCATCCACTTTATCCAATTCAATCACTTAATTCTTGGATTTCCATCCACCAGAGATGCCACATGTCCACATGCGCCCCACTTGGCTCTCCTTGTTTGACTAAATTTGCACCTGACACGTAGTACTCTGTGTGACACACCCCCACTCCCACTATTAGCGGTGTGTGTACCACCCTACAAAAATCCCTGCCACCGCATTTCTAACGACTAGAAATTTCGTGGGAAGCGGTCGTATTGCTTGTCGAAAAACCCTATAAATTTTTACAAAGCTCTTTTCCAACTTATGAGTCAGGAAATCTCGGCAGCATGAGCAGCACTGCGACAAGAACATATTCCAAATCCTGTAAACACACTTAATGATCCCAACAGTTGCAACCAATACCTCAAGAGAGCTCTGTGACCACTGACATGAACCACAACAACAGAGTAAGATATGAATATGTCCATTGAAACATACTGAAACACTTATAAAGAGTTATTAATAATAGAACTGATACAAACAAAATCTGAACTGATCTCACCCTCCAATGAGTCCAAACTGTGTCCCAGGAAATGCCATAGTTTTTAAAACATAAAAATAATGAGCTTAAACGAGCTCAAGAGTGTGTATGCTTATGAATGTTTGCTTTTTCGAAAAATATCTCAAACTAAAACTCTCTTTTACAAGATATTTTCCGTAAGTTCGCTTGCTTACTTTACTTTGCTTTGCTTGCTTTAAAAGTTTCTATTTTTCTCAAATCTCTGTTTCGCTTTATCTTGTTTTTGCTTTAAAATTTTATAAAACTTTTCTCAAATTCTGTTAAAAAGTTTATAAAACTTTTTATAAACACGGAGCCTGGGCTCAAACTTAATGCTGTAAATAAAACGAGTCTGGCTCAACCGCTTGTTTTAAACAAACACGGAGCTCCGGGCTCAACCACCAATGGTTGATTTTCAAAACTCAGATAAACATTTAAAAATCATCAACCACCGGAGGCCTTCCCGGCTTGCTGTACCCCAGCACGAGCCCGAGCATCGACCGCGGCCGGTGGAAGGACCCGGGCTTCCGCATCACCTAGGTGGAGAGAGCCTTGGCTCGATTCCCTTTTTTCTCCAGAATATGGTGGAATTACCTGGGTCTCCATCACCACTTAGATAACGCCGTTAACCCTATATACCCGAAAAGACGTACACGCCTCCTTTTAATGCCATGATGCATGAATTAAGTTTGCCGAATGTGCAAATCTAAAATGCATCTAATGATATCCTAACACCAATCGCACGACTAATACCCTCGACCGTATGCTTTGCTTAAGACTAGGGATTTTCATTAGGCCTGTTTTATAAAATATATTTTGCTTGCTTGCTCTTGAAATATGGTTTTACAACTCAAAACCATTTGCTTGCTTGCTTTTTAAAAGTATGGTTGAATACATCAAAACCATTACTTGTTTGCTTTTCACATATGGTTTAAATTAAAACCATTGTTTGCTTGCTAAATCTCATTGCTTGCTTTAAAAATATGGTTTACTAATCAAAACCATTAAATACCAACAAACAAATATATATAATAGTACACTAGTATTTAAAAATAGGTTTAAACACTAACTTTTCCTCTTACCGAAACTCGAAAGCACGACCATTGAATAACTTTCCGCCTTTGCTTTTAGCCCTCCGCTTACACTCAAACGAATACGGTGAACACATTAATCGCCTACGTAATCGTATAAACTTAACGTACTTCATATACTTTGAGTCACTAACGTTTACTCACACTCAATGAATATCGCCGAGGCGGCAAGGTACGCTACATTTTTCATTGAGTTCCAATCTTCTTTGAACCTCTCTTAATCATTCATTAAGGTTCCCATACTATTAACTGGTATAATTAATTTAAATATGCGAAACTACAAAAACTGGGCATTTTGGACGTAGTGGTACCGGGGCACCACTCCGCTTTTGGTACCTGCATCAAACACAGCCTCAGACGTGGTACCACCGCATTCACTCAGATCTGCACTTACCACTGGTTCTCGTTAGGTGGTACCGGTACCACCTCGTTCGTACCACTCGTGGTTTTGCCTGCACTGCTTCTTTTGCCCTCTTTTGCAGCCCATCTTTCATAACTTATTCCATAATACCTCAAAACCAACATGGAATTCATCCAAAACAACTCCATTAACACTTTGAATTGGTGATTTGAACTTTCATATATAACCAAACCCTAGGATGAAAATCCAAGAATTCAACCCAAGGTCCACCAATTCCTACAAATCATATATATAAATAGAGGGATTCCATGTTTAATTTTCACCAACTAGGTTTCCCAATAAACTTTAAGAATTTAGGGTTAATGTGATCTTCCACAAACCCTAACAAGGGTTGAACAACTCCACATGGGAAAAATGAAGCATCAAAACCCCAGACATCTAATTACACATGATTTCAAGATGAAAAATGATACCTTTGTCATTCCTCCCACTTCTTCTTCTTCCTCTTCTTCCTCCTTCTCCTCTTCAAAACTGAGCTCTAGCCCAAAGGGAGAACAAATGAGATTTTTGTTTGGTCTCATCTCCTATTTATAGTAAGGATATTTGCCTTAGTTAACATTTGTCCTCCATCTCTCAAGAATTTCAATTCAACTTGTTTATTTCTATTCTTAGCATACTATCTTCTTTGATTATGCCCTTCATGTCCCATTTGATCAATTAAAGTTTTACCCTTACTCTAGTACAACAATTCCGGGTTCATAAATTTATGATTTCACAATTTCATCTCCAAAATACGACAATGGCACTTGGTGCACATATGCGCCCTGCCACCACATGTAACAGACATCCTCTCTGGGATCTGGACAAGCAAAGACTCCGGCCACCTCAAAATGTGTCAAGTGTCCAGCACTACCCCCGTTGCTTCGAAAAACGTGAAAATTCGGACCGGCCCCGGCACCACACTGGACGTGGTAGCTAGGATTTTACGAGACGATTCCAACGATGAAGTCCGTTTCCCCTCACATCCCGAGATCTAGAAAATCTCTGATTGACCGAAATTACCATTTTACCATTTTTTAGAAAATTAGAATTTTCTCAGGTTTTACACATATCTTCTTGAGAAATATTCAAACCCTTGCCCATTGGTATGATACCACTTGTTGGGAAAGCTTATGAACTCTTTCTTATTCACATTGGTATGATATTGTCCACTCTTAGTCTAAGTTTTCATAGTTTTGTGTTTGAGCTTTTCCCTCAAAATCCCTCATACAATTTGAATGTTGTCCATGTTAATAAACTCTTAAGATTTATTATTCCTAACCGATGTGAGATATTGTGGGACTTTGGACGTACTCCCAACAAACCAGAAATTTTGAAAACTATTGAAGAATCAAGAATCTATGTAGTTATGTTCTCGAAAACCTAAGCGCATTCCAAGTGGTGTTGGGATTAGTTAGAGAAAATCATGGAGTGCAATAAAGAAATGGATCAAATAGTCTTATATATATATATATATATATATATATATATATATATATATATATATATATATATATATATATATATATATATATTTATTTATTATTATTTTTATTTATTTACTATTTAGAAAGAGGGAATTTATAATGCTGAAATTCGAAATAAAGGAAGGGACACTGGTTATTGAAGATAGAACTAATTTTCAGCAACAAAAAAAGTAACAAAAGTTAAAAGACAAATCGCCTAAGGGTTCGATCCTGTCGATTCGCAGCCTCGCCCAAGTATGGCTCATATACTGTTCCCCCATCGCTAGTGGTCAAAAAAGCCCGAGCCCCAGATCCCAGCCTGTCCGGGCTCGAACCGCCCGACAAGAATCCCAACCCAAGCCCGAGCGTGGTCAAGCTTCGCCCAAAGCTCTGTCTGAAGCGGCGTCTGTCGCGGCTTCATTTGGGGACTCACCGTAGGCTTCGTGCCCACCCGCCGCAGCCCTCCTAAAAGCCCACCTTAAAGCCTGTCATAGCCTACAAGCCCGTCCTTAGGCTAGCCCAGAAACCTACCAACAGGTCCATCCTTAAGCTTGCCTGGGCCCGCCCCACAGATCCACCCCGTATTCCATGTTATTATTCTTGTTTATACATTCTCGTAACTCTATTTATAATATGTATTTTGTTAAAAGTTTATATAAGTAAAATATATGTACAATTTAGTCGTGCATTAAAATTTGGGCAAGAGGAAAGGGGTTAAAATTTTTAAAAAAATATGGTTTAATTATCGGGGCCTGCTGCCTCCGTCGCGCCCTGGGGGCTCGCGATGCCCTCCCACCCCGTAGGGGCCCGCCGCTCTCGGGCCTGCCAGCCCACCTTAGCAAGGCCCGGGCTGGGCCTCAGACCTTAAAAATATAAGATTCAAAGCCTGGCCCACTCGTGACCGGGGCCAACGGGCTCATGTGCTCCTGGCCACAACTAGGCAAAGAAGCCTCATTTGTTCTGGGCAATCCGCCCGGCCCATCGAGACCCCCTATCTCATGCTTCTTCTCATTCCGGGTTCTCCCTGCATTGTATATCATCAAACATAACAATTTATGATTAAATGTATTCATAGAATATTATCATTATTTAATTTAGAAAAGATTATTCGATACTAACTTTTTAATTTTCAAAATCAATGAAATTATAAATTCTTATTTTTGGATATTTAGATGAATGTAAATTACCTTATGGGGTTTAAAATATTGGGTCCAAGAATTCAACTTACTGATTTGTTGCAAGATCTAAGAGGTTAAATTCTAAAAATCTAAATAAAATTAATTTTTGATCAATTTTATGATTCTATTGTTGACTTTTCATTCCTAATTGAAGAATTTATAGAAATTTATGAAATTTAATTTTATTGAAAATTGAATAAAACAATAAAGTAAAGTATTGATAAATACATGGTAGAGTTTTGAAAATTTGTGTATGTATTTGCTATTAATTTTTTTTATCAAGATTAATTAATTTTTACATTTGTTTTATTTTTAAATAATATTTTAGAAGAGAAAAATAACGTTCATTTGAATAATGTTGATTTTTCTTAATAACAACTTCACTAATTTATTACCCATCAAAATTGCATAAAGTTCTAGTAGATTAATTTGTTTCTAAAACAAGAGTTAACCAAAATTTTTAAAAATTATTTTGCATTATTTATATAAGAAATTAGATGCAAGCATAATAAAAAAGAAAAAAGAAAAAAGAAAAAAATAGATTCAAGTATTATAACAATATAAAATATTATTTTATTTTATTTTATTTAAAGAATGCATAGAGTGAGACACTTGGTTGAGCTCATTGGTAAAGCCGATAAATTATTCATTCTAAACAACTCTTGTAGACTGCTTGATAAATATTCATAATAGTTTATTAAAGCTAAACATGCATACTGTAGTTTTTGTTGATCTGCTCTTATAAAAATATTCAAATTTCATTTTTTATTCTTTTCTCCCTATAAAGTCTTGAACCTATTATCTATTCCTTGTACTTACTACTAAGGATTTTTTTCTTTGTATTCTTGTTTTCAGTGTGAGCAAAAATAAAAAATAATTATCTATAGTTATAGATATATATTATTTCAAAGTAATAAAATTTGTGCTATGATTTTTAATTTTTATTTTTCTCTAATTTATTTTCTTTAGTAATCTAAAGAGTAAAGCAAAAAATTGCACTTATAGACTCCAGGAATCAAACCCCTTTCATACTATATGCCCTCTTAAAACTACTGGAACATTGAACCAACTCAACTACCACCCCTTAGCAAATAATCTATGCCTCTGAGCTTATATTTTAGCTTTAACATTGGTAAATATTATCTCATTAAAAATGAATAATCTTAAATATTTCAAAAACGTGAAACATATATAATAATTTTTCTTAGGTAAAAATATTTTAAACCGCTTTTTAATTCCTCTTTCACTGTGAAAATCTATTTTGCATCAAAGATTTTTTTTCTTTTTCTTTTTTTAAAATGAATACTTTAGTTACAAAGTAAATACCAGATTTAGAGATGTTCAGTAACCAGGTGGGAGGGCTGCCAGCCTAAATTGTCGCCGGTTTTTTCGGGCCTAAAATTTAGCAATCCGGACCACTCATCCAAACTGTGCAAAGCCGTTAAATTGCCTTGCAAAGGCAAAATTCTAGCTGATGGACCGGGTCGGGCCTAGCCAAAATCGGGCTGGGCCAAATTCGGTCTTGTTTTTTTGAGCCAATAATTTAATTGCCCAGCCCAACCCTAATTCTAGGTAGATTGGGCTAGCCTAATAAATCGAGCCAAAATAGTGTACTCAAATCCTAGACCCTGGAAAAAGATGAAGTTGTCGGGCATTCAACTGCTAGGAAACAAAGGTGATTTGAAATATATGTGGTGGATGGGTCATTCTCCGTATTCTTTTAAAAGCCACCATGCAAAGCTATATACAGTTTCATTCTTTTCTTTCTTTTGAATAATTGTGAGCAAAAGGAAAATGCTAGAAATCCTTTTTACAGAGAAGTTTTGAAAACATATAGATCTAGTTGCCTTTGAATTTTGTGGTGGGTGAAGTCTTTTTAAGACACACCTACCGAGATCATTTAAACAACCCCCTCTGGTCTAAAATTGGGTCTTTACTAAACAAACTAAGGAAAAATAAGGTTTTTGGCTAATCGATCAATGAATACCAAAGACAAGCACACTAAATATATATAAATGAATAGACAGATAAATAAGTAAATAAATAAATAAGCGAAGTTAGATGAAAAAAATGTGTACCTGAGTGGCATATCCAAAGATATATAAATTAGAAACAATGTTAATATAATAGTAAAATACAAAATATTCATAATCAATTAGAAATTTGGTCATAGATTAGATCATAAATTATTTATTCAAATGATACATGGAATGTTGTGTCCCACCCAAGCCCATTTATCTTTAAACAAAGATTCCATTTTATTGGAATTGTAGAATTAAACATGTGGTTGGAATTTTTGAAAGCCGATTTAAAATTGAAATTTTGAAATGAATTTAAAGTTTGAGAAAACAATAAAAAAGACTAATTAAAATAAAAAAGTCAACAATATGCTTACAAGGAAAATAAAATAATAATAATCTATTTAAATGACTAATAAAAGAAAACAATAAATGTGACGCCCCAATTTCCGGGGTTCCCATTCACAACCTGTCAACCCGTGGAATTTATGTCTGGTCCCAGACTTGGTGCCTTTGCACTGCACGGACAACTACCCATGGACGTTATCTGCATCACTCATACATCCTTCACCGAGACCATTCACCATATTCAACCAAAATATGAAAAAGAAATGAATGGCTTCAAAAAGTCCGAGGCAGTGCCGATCAGCCACCTTTGCCCGGTAATACGAAGATCCATTCATTTTATCCGTAAATAGTCCAAAGAATTTTATGTCGATTTAGTATGTGTCAGATAGTGGGGAAGGATATTAGTAAAGTTACAGTCGGTTTTCTTCGGGCAGAACAGGTTTGTTGAGTCTCTCAACACTCTACGCCTTGCGCTGAGCTAATTCCATACACCATGCACCCAAAGTGGGTCCCATCAGAAACCCGAGAAAATTCAATTTTTCGAAAAGGGTAAAAGGGCAATTTCGTTGAAACCGAAATTCTCGGGCGAGATCTTCGATGACGAAACGGATCGCGCCGTTAAATTCGCCTCACGAAATCTAGTGACCTGAAAAGTCGCCAAATTCTAAGACAACGTAATATTTTACGATTTTCTAAGTGATAAGTCGTCAGTGACTTTAGGGACGAGATTTTTACGAAAATCTCAAAAGTCAGGAAATGACTTGGGTTAAGTTCATTTAAAATAAAGTGAACTGAAAATAAATAAATTGTTTCGGGGTAAAACGAACTAATGAAGCACATGAACCATGTATTCAAAATAATAATAATAATAATAATAATAATAATATATTATAATAATAATAAAATGGAAAAATAAAGCAAAAGGGAGAGGTCGGGTAGATGAGAGGTGGGAGAGGAATCATTGTTTTATTTTTCTTCTCTTCATGTTTTCTCGATCTACCGAAAATCTAACTCGTGTTTTTCACAGATCGAAGGCAAAGTTGATCTATCGCATCAGAGAGCTACGTCGTGACCAAAATCTCGAGTTTCATCAAACTCCACGAGGTAGGGAATTCAGATTTAGTTATTTCAGCCTAGCATATTTAATGGTTTGAATTGGCTTAGAGGCCGTAAAGGTTTTAAATTTACCAAATTTTGGATCGGTGTAGGAATTTTTAGAATTCTTTCGGTGACTATTTCTCAGCGCCTGGACTGTCAGGGTTTTCTTTTTCTCCCGGGACTGATGTCTTCGGGTTTTGTGGTGTGTTTTGGTATCACAATATTCGGTGATGAACCGTGAAGGGACCAAGAGGTACCCTATTATATATGGGTCCGAGATTTGGGGCATTTTGTGTGTTATTGAATATGATTGAGTGGTTCGTCTGTCATTGTGTGACAAATAAATGACACATAGTTGTACATGATTGAGGCCATTACATGGCTCGTTGGAGGCTAGTCGTGGACAAATTGTGTCATCACGCTAGCCTAGGGATTGATGTGTCATTACCCTGTAGTGACGGTGATGTTCAAATATGCTTTGAATTAATATGTTTGATTTTGGAATTTGTATGAACCTTAATAAGAATGTCCAAAAGATGCAGAATGGATAAATATGCATGAGTATATGCACATATAGTTCTAATATATATGTAGCATGGTATGAATAGGCAGCTGGCATAATTGCATTATACATGCACGAAAACATCGCATAATATAAGTGTGAGGTTAGTTGAGATCGACACCGTGTTAGTGCCCGTATGGTGTGTCGTGTGGAAAGTACACGGTTGCGGATCATCACTGCGTATGGTGTTGGGATTAGTGGGGCTCTAAGCAGGACAACGTCCAAATGAGTTGTACGAGTTAAGGAAATGGAAATGGCTCATTGCATTTCATATGCACTGGGGCACCCTAGAACAATAGGAGTGAGTGCATGAGGTGGTTTCTTGAGAGAATTGTTTCGGAGGGTTGACCAACACATATTTATCTGGAGTGTGTCCACTATAAAGCATCGGAGTGGTCGTTCATATAATATCAATCGTCGAGAGGTTCCTTCCAATTGATACATCGGAGGGTCAATTCATATAATATCAATCGCTTCAGTCCGCCCCAATCGATATACACATCGGAGGGTCAGGGCTCCACAAATAGATTATCTGAGTCCTGGTCCACCATTTATACCTGAGGTCAGCTCCACGGTTAAAAACAAATACCTTTGTTTGAAATGGTTTTCATTCATGGCGTAATGCATGTTTGAGGGAGTCGAGAACCGAGGCGCATGGGTGTAAGAGAACCGGGCGAGCATCGGCGTTCTCAGATGGTAAGAGACTTCGCAGACACCGAAAAAGTTATGTCGCTCGTCAAAAGAAGACACACGTCATGTTTACTCACATAATTTCTGTCAGGATAGGAGTCGGATCGACTCGGGATTTGCTGCCCAATATACTTCTGTATTGGGTAATGGAGCCCGTGAGGGCTCGACTACTGGGGTCATTGGTAATACCGCTGATAGTCAGTCACGCCGCTTATGTACTGTGAGATCAGCCTGAGTGACCGGATATATTACTCAATGACATATCGAGCGATGATTTCAAACAGCTCTAAGACATGGGGTGCATGGTGAGTTTCCAGTCTCCATTCATGGCGGTACAGGATATCCGTAGACATGTGTATGTTGCACTTGGATGCTCGACATAAACCATTGCATACGCACTTCTAAAGCGGGAGGTAGCCCTCGTAGAGATTATCACTATCTGGCTTTCACCACCCGTCGTAGACACCCCTTTCAGAAAAGCCGTGGAGCTGCTCGAGTGGTGGCTCATGTGACGCCCAAAACTAAAGGTCCGCTGACTACCCATCAACTTTGCGAAAATCTTACACGTCCCAGACACGCAGACACATACCGAGTAAATGGCCACTTAGCCCTCGCATCAATACCATCAAACATGTACCCAACTATATTCCAATAGTCCAAGAGTTATTTTATTACTCTTAATACAAATACATATTAAAATCTACAATTCTAATACATATTATCCAAAAACATCAAAACCACAACCCGACTTTCTTCAAAATCGGTCTCTAAAATGAGCCAAGCCTTCGAACGCTCCTCGTACCGAAAAACATTCGACAGGCATGGGCTTATCGCCCGCAAATGAATCACCCACTCTGGGTTGCTTCTTCCACCTGGCGCATATAATGTCTAATTTAAGCACACACTCGGGCGGGCCAGCGTGATCCTATCAGAATGTCTACATGCCCGCTCCATGTTCCCGAGTCCTCACCGACTCTCACATTTGTCTAATCCACGTGACGGAGAAAAATACCATTTTCAAAAACAAAACTTCTTGTTCTTGAAAATAAACTACCGACGTCGTGTAAAGACGCACTACCCTTCAGGCGCCGTGGCAGAGAACCTTCAAACAGTCATGGTCCTCATTTGAAATGATCCGGCTGACCGCCTCCCAACCCCGTTCTCCGAAATTCATCATGTGAAATTCGCAACTATATTCGCTTTTATTTCATTTTCATGTCATGCAATAATACACCCACTTCTAGGTTACCCCTGCATATGAAATGCATTATGCCATTTTGATCATTTTTATACAATATATTTAATATGCCATATTCATACCCATATAGAATTACACCACACAATTAAATGATATCAAATCCATCACCCAAATTTGCTCACTCTTTGAGCTTAATCACAAACTCATCTCCAATGACTCCACAGCCACAATTAGAGATTCATATAATTGTGACCTCATGTTAATACATGTTCATGCTCACTTGAGCTTAATCACTATTCCATTTCCAATGGCCTACACCCAATAATTTATATCGCAATCGAGTAAACTGGCCACCATCTCCACGATATTCCACATAAACACAATTATATTTTATATAATTATGTAATCGAGCACACATTAGAATCATGTATTAACCTATCTAATTCCAATACACAAACCAAGCCATTCACATCAAAAAATTCCAATGCCAAAACACATGGACATTTATGGTCCATTTTATGTAAAATGGGACTCGGGCTTTTAAGGCCCAAAAACAGAAAGGTGGCTATCCACAAGTGCACTTTTCCCACATTCTGCTTCCTCTGGTGGAACCGAATCTACACCATTTTCGGGGTCTCCTACTCACCAAAACACAATTTAATGCATGGGCCTAACATAAACAGCCTAATTGCTTCGATCACACGTGACACCGTCTAAAACGTTCCAAAAATTTAAGATTTTCCGCCTCGCAAGATTGTGGGACCGACAAACGACCACTCACGCGCCTCAAACCAACACAAGTATCAACAAAGTTTTAAATCAAGAGGCAAGTAGGATGAAACCCCCTTACCTCACGGAGTTTGTCAAACTCAAAAACCGGTGTCCACGCTGCCCCCTCACGTGAGGAACTACTTTGCTTATCCGAAGAATCCGACGGTCGGATTAGTTATAAATCTGTAGAGAAGGTGCTCTCTCTCTTAAAAATATCAAAAATCTCAAAAACCTAACTTTCTCGTGATCTTTCTTTTCTCCTCATTCACGTTTAGGTTCCTTTGTTGGTAGTTGACAAACTATTCTAGTTGGTTTTATTCTCATTTATTCTTTTCCCATAATTCCAATTTCATGTCCCTTTCTTTTTGTCACTATTTTGATTTTCACCAATGGCATCGCCGCCACGTGTCAACGTAACCACCTTGAGCCTGTTGACTGAACTGGGAGCTTGACACGTGGCACACCGTGTGCCACACCAAATTTGACTCAGGAACCCACATCGACGCCATTGCTTCTCGAAACGTGCAAATCTCGACCGCCCTCACCCGACTGGGTACAAATTGACGTGGTAGCTAGATTTCACAAGATCATTCCAACGGTGAACCGCTTTTGTCATCCGAGATCTAGGAAAATTTTTGATTTTTACCGAAATTACGTATTTTGCCCTTTTCGTAGAAAATTGATTTTCTCGGGCATTTCACATTCTCCTCCTTAAAAATAATTTTGTCCCGGAATTCCATGCACATACGTGATCCACAACCACATGCAGTATATGTAACCTCATCCTAACTTCCAAGACCAACATGGTCGTGGTATGCACAACCCGGTTAAGGTCACGAGATAATATTCATACACCGAAAATATTCTATATACTAAGTCCCTAAATTCATAAGCAATGCAAGACAATTTATTCAATATATCAAATCATATTTCATTTTCACTGTGTATACTTTATTTTTTGAAAATTTTATTTTTTAAAAATTTTCTCTCATTTGATTTGATTTTATTTTATTTTATTTTTCAAAAAATTTTTTCGAATATTTATCGTTGGCGCTTGACCGCTCACCGCTTAATTGCTCACCGCTTAATTGCTCACCTAAGTTGCAATACAATTTTTTTCTATTGCAATACAATTTACCCACTGCACTACTAAGCTGCAATACACTTCGTTGCCTACTGCAATACACCTCCTGGTCACAATACACTCTTCAGCCATCATAACTAAGCTTCGCCAATACACTCGTGCCGTATCACAAATTTCAGCCCAATCGCATCACCATATTGCAATACAATTTTCCAGCCAATCCACAACGCAAGCTGGTAATAATAATTCTTAATCTTGCAATACACTTTCACTAGCCATTCAAGCCCTCGTAATACAATTCATCAGCCACAAGACTAGGTCATAAAATGCAATTTCTACTACTCAAAACCTTCTCTTGCAATACAAAACCAAGCCAACTACATACTCCTAAGGTTGTAATATTAATTTTCCTATTGCAATGCACCTTGATCCACTGCAGATCCCATTAAAGCCTAAGTCACAAAAACAAAGCTTATCACAATACAATTTGGGCAATGGCCCAAAGCCGTTTCTGCACTTCTTTTTTTTTCACTATTATTATTTTTTTTTCTTCTAGCTACTGGAACACACTAAAAAAGTATATACCTATTTTTTTTTTCATTTTCCAGAATACTCAAATAAATTATAAAAATTTATTTTATTCAATTTTCTTCACCTACAAACTTATAAAACCTTAGAAAATTATTTTCTTCACCTCATTTTTTCACTTAATTTTGGATTATTTTGTCCAATTTCTCAAACCTCATGATCCAACACTAACCTAGTGTTCAACCTTAAAAAATTTATTAAAATTTTTTATTTTGTCATCCAAAAACCATATAAATTGGATTAAAATTTATTTCATTTATTATTATTTTTTCTTTGTTCCAATTTACACACCGAACTCCCAAAACATCCTTCCAAGGTGTTAATTAGCTACACAAACCATACACACACAGCATGATCACACACATCATTCAATGTTAAGTGCATATTCTTTCACATTATCAATTCATAAAATCATTAATAAAACACACAAACACATGCATAAGCATCCTAGTTTTGTCCCGTGATTTGTACTTTAGCCTAAACCTAACATCGAACCACACCAAGTGGTGATGTCCTTACACTTAATAACTCTGGCCTTGACCCAAATCCCTCAAGCCCTAGGTAATCGTATACCTAACTTATCAACACTAAGCTCTAGTTATTTATAAACCTAAGCTCTGATACCAAGCTGGTTAGCGCCCCAAATTGGGTCCGTTGGATCTTCATCTGGCCAACCTCGCGGGACTCCACGCCTCGTATCACGAGACGCATACCCTGAGTAAAAATGGCCACCTGGCCCCCATCAATACTCATCAAACATGTACCTATATTCCAATAGTCTAAGAGTTATTTTATTATTTTAATACAAATACATATTAAAAATCTACAATTTAATACATATTATCTAAAACATCAAAGCCACAACCTCGGCTTTCTTCAAAATCGCCCTCTTCAATGAGCCGGCTTCTTGAACGCCCCTCGCATCATGTTGAAAAAATATTCCCTCGATGTGGTACGAGCTGATCAAAGAGTGGAATCCCCACCCTAAACGGGTTACTCTCCACCTAAGTGCGCATATGCACGCTCCACTCTAAGACACACTCGCAAATACGCGGATCCTACTCGAATGCCCATGTCTGCCTCATGTCTCGGTCCTCACCGACTTCACAACGCTTTCTAAGCCATGGGCGAGAAAATACCATTTTCAAAACAAACTTCGTTTGAAATAAACTACCGAATGCCCAGAAAATACGGGACTACCCTCCGAGATGAGCGTCGAGAACCTTCCGAACAGTCATGGTCCTCATCCGAAACGACCGTTGGACTGCCTTCCCAACCCCGCTCCGAAATTCATCATGTGAAATTCCTTTCGCAACCATGTTCGTTTTTATTTCATTTTCATGTCATGCACACACGCCTAATTTCTAGGTTACCCCGGTGCATATGAAATGCATTATGCCATTTCAATCATTTTTATACAATATATCAAATACGCATATATTCACAAATTTATAATTACACCACATGTAATTCAATGATATCAACCATCACCCAAATTTGCTCACTTGAGCTAATCACAAACTCATCTCCAATGACCTACACACACAATTATATTCCATATAATTGTGACCTCATGTTAATACATAAAGTTCATGCTCACTTGAGGTAATCACTATTCCATTTCCAATGGCCTACACCCACAATTATGGTCTCCCATATACGAGGCAAACTGCCAATTTCATCTCCACTTGCCTACAAACACAATTATATTTATATAATTATGTAATTGTGTTAACACATTAGAATCATATATTAACCTATCTAATTCACAAAACCAAGCCATTCACATCAAACACCTAATGCCAAACACACGGACATTTATGTCCATTTCATACAAACCGGGACTGATGCATAATCCCAAAAAACAGCAAGTGGGCTGTCCACGTGGCAGCCCCTCCTCCTACATCGGTTCCCCTGTGGAACCGAATTCATACCATTTTGGCCTCCTACTCACCAAAAACATTAATTAATGCATAAATTCCAACATAAACAACCCAATCAGTTTCTGGGACCTAGCCATGTACTGTCCAAAACGCCTGGGCTTCACACTCTCGGTTCCAAGATTTGGGACCGATCAAACGGCCACTCACGGCCTCAAACCAACACAAGCATCAACAAAGCTCTTAAATCAAGAGTAAAGCAAGTAGGATAAAACCCTTACCTCACGGAGTTTGTTGAAACTCCTCAAAACCGGTGTCCACGTGTTGCCCTCGCCGCGTAGAACCACTTTGCTTCTTTATCCGAAGAAATCCGACAAATGATTAGTTTGCAAATCTGTGAGAAGGTGCGCTCTCTCTCTAAAAATATCAAAATCTCAAAAACCTAACTTTTCTCGTGATCTCTTTTTCTCCTCATTCACGCTTGAGGTTCCTTTTGTTTGAAGAAGACAACCATTCCTAGTTTGTCTTGTATTCTCATTTATTATTTTCCCATAATTCCACTTATGTCCCTCTTTGTCACTATTTTGATTTTTCACCCAATGGCATCATGCCATGCCAACGTGGGTCCCACCTTACTCAAGTTGACTGAACTAGAGCGCTTGACACGCACCCAGGTGCCACCAAATTTTGCCATGTGTCCTACACGACGCCCAAGCCTCTCTGAAAACATGCAACCCACGTCCCCATTCGACTTAAAAATCGACGTGGTAGCTAGATTTCCTCGCATTTCACCCCACCTGAAACTGTCGCATCCTAGAGATCTATAAAATTCTTGATTTTTACCTTAAATTATAATTTTGCTATTTTTTGAGAAAATTGTATTTTCTCGGGTTTCACACCATCTTGGGAAACGATTTAGGTGTTGAACCGTCAGGCTTTGGTGAGATAGTTATTATGTATGACATGTATTTGAATTCTCTGTAATTTTAATATATGTATGGAGAGTAGTGTGTTAACTCTTGGTCCATGTGGGAGATAAGGTTATTTGGTTGGAAAATTTATTTTGCAGAGTATTGATGCAGGGACCAAGTGGCCTTATTTTATTCTGCGTTGACCCCGTGTGGTCTCATAGGTATGGTCGGGACAGGTTTTTTACTGCAGACTCGTACTGAGACTCCATTCGATTGAGTAGTATACCTGCCATCCCCGCACGATCCATGTGAGTATCTCATAAGCTGATTTGTTATCAATGGACACCCAGCTAGCGCCATCAGTGACTAAGATAATGACTACCTAGGGCTTGAGACATGGCTTGTGCCATATGGTGAAATTGATACCAAAAGATCATAGATTTGCATCTAGAGTTTAAACAATACCACAATACCCAGGAGTTCATGGACGATTTTAGACCATTGCAGCCATGGTGGGTTTCGTGTTGTGTTCGAATATGTGTTCCATGTTTGTGATTGTGTGATTGTGTGTTACACATCGTGGGAAAACCCTATACACGGTATGACAGGTGTTATGGAAATGTGACATGGTTATTGCACTGGAAAAATTATATGCATAATGTTTATGAAGAAGTGGAAATGCTATGTATAAGAAACCATAACCTTGTGGGTTCAGTGAAATGGAACCCAAAAAAGCTTGAATTTTAGTGAAATAAATAAAAGGAGTGGTTATGCAGTGTCACTTGAAGTATGAACGGGCTACCATGGTTTTTAAGCTATTAGTAATTGGCTTGTGCATTACTAGTTAGACTGAAATGAGATTAAATAAAGTTTGTTGCCATTTGACATGTGTAGATGGTAAGTCGAGGCCGAGGACGTAGAGGTCGTCCACGAGGTGTTAGCCAAGCACTAGCAATATTTAACCAAAGAAGCCTTGCCGAGGCCGTCAAAGGCAACCAAGCATCATTGCACAAGCTAGTGTAGCCGGTAGAATGTGGGAGGTCCGAAAACCTCGAGGTTCAGCCACATCATCCTCCGACGCTTATAGGTAGAAGTTATAGGGATCCATGGTATGCACCATTGTCCAGATTGAGAATGCGCCTGGAGGCTATGTGCAACTCGATGCAGCCAAGATCAGGCTAGCTGCGTTCCACTAGAGGGTGAGTCCCAAGTGTGGTGGGACTGGGTTAAGACCTGTGGATTTGCAGGCAATGACTCGGCAGAGTTCCACATGGGCTCTTATGAGCAAGGTATTTTTCCACCATTAAAACAGACATAAAAGGCCTAAGAGTTCCTAGAGTCAGAAAGCAGTGGAACGATGACAGTTAGATGGGAGTGCTATGGCCGTATTCACCAGTCGGGTATCGCTGGTGATAGCGACTATGTGGGCCGCAGATATACTGCAAGGTCAGATTTGAGATCGACTGAAGCTGTCCATTCGGGCAAGATCAGGCCTTCGCCATTAAGATGACATGGACTCTATGGTCGCACATTGTAACCTGGCCATAGAGAAAGAGATGGATGACCTACTGCTGCACCGAGATGCGAGTGCCCCCAGAAAGGAGGATCACCCTTCTTCGAGTTTAATGAGGTTAAGGCCTTCCGAAAAGCCACATTTTTGAAAAATTCTTCAGGATCTAGCAGAGTTGGTCAGATATGTATGGTAGACATATTGGGTTTTGATGTCATTCTTGATGATGAAGTTTGACAACCCATCCGTTAGCCATGATTGTGACCTGAGTTGTTACCAACCGACACGGTCTTGAGTCAGAAGGTATATGCATGTGAGTGATGTGGGTATGTATGAATTTCAGGGATGAAATCTCTGTTGGTGGGTAGAACAAACTAGAAAATTCAATTTTTCAAAAGGGTAAACGGTGGCTCTGGTTGAAAAACTGTAAATTCTCTATGATCTCTGATGACGAAACAGACCGCACAAGTAAATTCGCTCGCAAATCACCCAGTGACCTAGAAAAAGTTTTGCTTCAATTTTTTGGTATGTCACCTGAATAATATTTTGCAGGCCATTTTTTTGGGTGATAGTCGCTGCTGGATCTCTTCTCAGTAAGATCTAGATTTTTACAAAATTCATGTTTTAAACATCTGGGTTAAGTTCATTTAAAATAAAGCAGGAATTGAAAAAGAAATAAATTGTTTCTGGCAAAAAAATTGTAATCTGAACAAGAATATAAACCATGTATTCAAATGCATAATAATAATAATAATAATAATATAATATTATAATAGTAATAAATAAAATGGAAAACCAAGCAAAAGGGAGAGGCGTCGTGAATACGCAGGTGGAGAGAGGAATATTGTTTTTATTTTTTCTTCGTTTCTTTCTCGATTTCTACAAAATCGGATCTAAGAAGTCATCAGACCAACAAAAATGATCATCTTCCTTCTGACGAGAGTCACGCGTGGACACCAAAATCTTGAGTTTCATCAACCCATCGAGAATTTCAGATTTGTGTCATTTCTAATCAAAGGATATTTAATGGTTTGAATTTTATAATGAAAGTGTCAGAAATTTCAGTCCTCAAAATTTCGACTCCATAGGAATTTTAGGAATTTTTTGGGACTATTTTTTGACAGTCCAATAGTTCTTGGACTGCTTACGCCTGTAAAGCTAAATTTTTTGAGAATGTTTTAGACAATATGAGGAGAATTTTCTGACTATTTTCAGGCACCTTGATCGTGGCCGAGGTTTGGCTCTACCTCGGACTGATGATGTCTTCTTTAGTTTTGTGGTATGTTTTGGTATCACTAATATTCGTGATGAACCGTGAAGGGACCAAGAGGTAGCCCTGTTTTATATGGGTCCGAGATTTGGGGCATTTTGTGTGTTATTGAATATGATTGAGTGGTCAGGTGTCATTGTAGTAGACAAATAAATGACACATAGTCAGTACAGGATTGAGCACATGGCTCTGCTGAGTTAGTCGTAATAAAATTGTGTTAATACTAGGCCTAGGATTGATGTGTCATTACCCGGGTAGTGACTTGTGATGTTCATATATGCTTGAATTAATATGTTTGATTTGAATTTGTGCTAGAACTCCACATAATGTCCAAATGATGCATGGATAAATATGTATTATATGTATGCACATATAGTTCTCAATATATATGTAGTATGGTATGAATAGGCAATGGCA
This sequence comes from Tetrastigma voinierianum, assembly GCA_016808115.1. NCBI lineage: Eukaryota > Viridiplantae > Streptophyta > Magnoliopsida > Vitales > Vitaceae > Tetrastigma > Tetrastigma voinierianum. The sequence goes on along the minus strand of JAEQBH010007809.1, from coordinate 9,963 downwards.
TAATTGCATTATACATGCACGAAACATCTATAATATGAAGTATGAGTGAAGGAAGTTGAGACGATACATTGTGTTAGGTGTTCGATGGTGTGTCGGAGTACACTGGTCAGGATCATCATATGGTGGTTAATTAGTGGGCTCTGCTAATAGACAACGCCGAATAGAGTTGGTAATGGTTAAGGGAAATGGAAATGGCCTATTGCATTTCATATGCAATCAAGTACCCTAGAACAATAGAGTGAGTGTAATAGAGGTGGTTTCTTGAGAGAATTGTTTCGAGGGTTGACCAACAATAGCTATTTATCTGGGAGTGTGGTCCAGACAAGATCGAGGGCTGTCCATATGGGTCACTGTAATCATGCTGCAGTCTCGCCCCAACGATAATCGAGGGCTGTTCATATAATATAAATCGCCTGAGTCTCCAATTGATATACATCGGAGGGTTGTCCAAGCCAAAATAGATTATCTGAAATCCTGCTCACTATTTATATCGAGGGTTGTCCAATGCTGCCAGTGTCATCAAACACTTTGTTTGGAAATGGTTTTCATTCATGGCAGAATGCATGTTTGAGGGAGTCACTACTACAAAAATCTAAATTTATGACGCGCATCCACGACACTTTTTAAAAGCGCCATTATTTAACTAGTGGACAGACATGTCGCCTAGCGCCTAAGGATTCAATATGCTTTTTCTGATACTATGGCGCTAATACTATGTACAGAAATATATCTATATTGTTTTCTAATGCTTTATTAATGGACACTGAACTTTCCTCTACCCATTTCAAAAATCGACAAACCCTAATCTTGGGCTCCCACTGAAGTTAGGATGAAAAATGGGTTTTCTCCAGTTTTTCAACTTCCTATCATTCTTCCTCCCTTACCCAAAGGATTTTCTCTAATATCATCAGACTAGGGTACTTCTTACCTTGGTCTCAATATGCTAAGAATCCAGATTATTAATGTATCTACAAGGTATATGGTATCTTACGTCGATCATCCTCACCACCTATGTTCTCTCCTTCTGCTCTCATCTCCATTCCTTTCAGAGACAATCTGGCCTTCTTTCTTATCTTCTCTTCCTCTTCATTTGTAAGTTATCCCCTCACTTTTCTTCATTTTAGCGTTTTAGTTTTTGACTTTTGCCATAATGGAAAATTTCCTCCCCCTCTCTCTCACTTTTTATTTGTTTTTTTGGTTATATGAGTTTTTTCAAGGTTGTTTGAGACATGGGTCTAGATTGGGTGGTAGGATATTCGGAAATCTGGGAGTTATAAACAACAAGCAGATCATGACTTCTTCATTTCAATGCTTGACCAAATCCATGAGAAGGAATGGAAATCACAACACCAAGATAAAGGTAATTGGATGGTCAGATCTGTTACTTTGTCTGGTTCTTATGCAATTGATGTTTCAATATAAGTATAAGAAGATATGCATTTTTTTCCATTTCACATGCTGAGATATGTACAAAATCCTGTTATGCATGCCTGGTAGCAGAGTAACACATTGGTGATTCTCTATAATGATCAAGTTTCAACTCGTCATGGTATTTTTCTTAAAACCCCCTTGCTTAAATCTAACTAGAATGTGATTAGAATAAAAAAAATTTGTTCTCAAATACCCATCTTACTCCTTTCTTTGTTTGTTTGCTTTGCTTTTTTTTTTTTTCTTTTCTATTTGTTATTTATTTATTTGGGTAAAGTTAGGGCAATGAAGGTCTTTGTTTTCTTTTTCCGGTCGGGGCTATTGAGACTCTCACCATAAAGCCTTCAAAGAAATCTCCAAAATTGATAAGTACGACTGTTCTGGTGTGTTTGCAAAGGTGTGTTGTGTTTACACTGCTTAATTTGCCTAAATCAGATAAGCTCTCACACCAGGTCATCTAAGTTTGAAAGCTTTTGAGTTATTGAGAGGCCTTCTGATGATTGTAGCATCCAAACCCAACAAATTTAAACTTCTATGGGGTAATTAAGATGACATGCTTCCATTTTGAATTTGGGGGTTTTCTGCACTTGCTTAAATTCGTCTGGCCCATTACTGCAAGGCAACAACTCTTGTTTTGTTAGTGGCTTCAACAAGAAAGAGATTCACAATGTGCGAATTTGGGGTTTCTTAACTTGCTTAAATTTCATTTTTCTTTATTACCAGAGGCAATAATTCTTGTTATTTTAGTGGCTTCAACACAAAAGAAATTCACAATGTGCACTATCCGAACCTTAAACTTTTATTAGGTTACTCAATTGATGCATTAGGCAGAACTTCACGCCTCCCGTGAAAAAATGGGTTTGCTCATTTTTCATTTAGGGTATGCTTAGAAGGAATGTGCAAATAATCATGTGAGATTCTTTGCAATAGTGTGGATGCAAAGAGATCGTGAGCGTATGGTTCAGAGACTCATTAAATAGTCGATAATGAGCTCAAACTGTGAGATATTCAATGTTTATGATAGGAGAAAAAATATTTCTTATATTGTGAAGACGCTTGATAAAACTACAATTTAGACTCGCCAGAAAGCTTCCATGAATGAGTGTTTTCACAGAGCGTCGGGCTTCAAGTGGATGCTTAATCGTAAACACTCTCTTCAAGCGCACTCCAAGCTCACTTATCTGAAATTTTTACATGGCTGCTTCCGTTATGAATACTTCAAATGTATTTGTGAAAATATTCATTATAGAAAGAATTAGTTTTAAAGCCCCTCTTGATCACTTGGTTACTGCACTTAATGCATCTTATTTTTTAGGCCTTATTAGTTCAAATAGATATCAAGTATGAATTGACTCTCAAGAACTATCAAGTATGAAATTTTGTTATAAATCAGTTGTATTTTTCCTTTTTTATCTTGTCTATTTTGCTTCTCTTTTGTGAATTGGCGTAGAGTTGAAGGTCTTGATTAATGGAACTTTACCTAAGGAGTTTGGTGATTCTCCTTGGTATCTACGAGTACTGTAAGTGACATTTTTCATTTGGGGTTTTCAACTTATCAAACAAATTTCTTAACTCACCCATAATACCTTAATCCCTACTACATGGGGTTGGCAGTTTCACTAACTACATGATTTTGTTGTTTTTTTTAAATAATAATCATATAATGCTATTAAAGGCATGATATTCATATTAAACCCAAACCCTACAAGCTTGAACTTTTAGGAGAGTTGGTCGTAACAAATGATAAGTGCAGACAAAGGTTAAAACAAATTATTACAATTCAGTATTGTTGTGGTGATTACCAACTTTTGTGTTTTAGGTGCTATGTAATTATAATGGCTGGATTACACTGTCATGGGACATCTAATAATGCTTGCAAATCACTGCATTCATCATTGTAGGGATTTGTTTTTTAGATTGTACAGTCACCTCCAGTATCCGATTTGAACCCAACTACCTTGGTGAAAAATGGCCCTTTTTATCCGGTGAACATGTAATATAAAGATGTGCTAAAGAGATTATTCTTTTGCTTAACAGTGATCTCTCTCGCAACTATATCAATGGACCAATCCCTACTAGTTTCGGTCATCTTCGTCTTACAAATTTGTAAGTTCTAATTAATTGTGCTCGCACTTACACTGAGGCGCAGGATCATGTTTTTCAGTACTTCTTAATAAGTAGTTCCCTTAGTTGGGGATCTTTAACTTTTATGCTCCATGTACCTCTTTGGGAACAGAATCTCCGGGGTTCCATTCCTGATGAAATCAGCGATATCAGTACACTTGAGGAGCTGTAAGTCATGAAATGGAGTTGATTATTAGTGTGACACCCCAATCCCGGGGTGTCCGTTGACCGCCCGTCAACCCGCGGAATTCTACATGTCTCACGTCATGAGGCGGCACGTACACGTGTACAAATGACCACTTGGGCCTACGCATCGTACTCACAAAATGTATATTTTATACAAAAATGGTTTCATTTACAATATATTTACAATTGTATTTGATTACAATTTATACAAAAATGGGTCTCTTGCCCAGAATTTTACAAAATACAAGAGAGGGCCATCTTGGCCATTTCTTTGCCTCTAAAACCCGGATGCGTCCCATCCCCACTGCATCTTCAATACCTGAAAATATATTCCCACGACGGGGTGAGCAAAGCCTGCAGAGGAGGAATTTCCTATTTGGGGTTACCCCACCTAAGTGCAATGCAATGGCACACAAACATATAATACATGCTAATATATCACTCATGCATATATTAACATAATTAGGTTCCGCAATCATGTTATTCATTCTACAATAATAACATAAACTTAGCTCACAGCAGAATAACCGGCAAATTCCATCTTGAACTCGCCACAAATCACACAAATATGTTATTTTCTCATGGCAATAACACACATCACACAAATCACACAAACAGTCCTGTGGTCTAAACCACACCAAGTGATTTATTCACCTGTCCAAATCTTTTGGGAAATCATGGTCATTCCTACTCAACAGTCCTGCTTCACCCATTACAAGACCCTACAAAAAGTAAAAACAAGTAGGAGAAAACTCTACCTTTCCTAGCTCATGGAAACTCCCAAAACCGGAACCCCCTACTCTGTGTCCTTGCCGTAAAGGGAATCTCCCTGTTCTTGGCTCGCCGAAGCCAACGGTCCGATCGGGGCTGGAATTTTAGAGAGAAAGGTAGAGCTCTCCCACAAATCCCACATTTTCCCACTTCCTCTTTCTCTACTGGGTCTCCCTCTCTCCCCTTCTTCCCTCCCAAACCGATTTGGAAGACTTGGTCAAGGAAGTCCTCTCACCGCTACATGTCCATTTCCTCATTGACACCTTGGATTACCATCCTTATCCATCTACCTTGAGAGATCCCCTCTAATGGCATGATGCCATGTGTCACATGTGAGCCCCACTTGAGCTCCATGTTTGGATCGCATCTCGCCTGATCGTGGCTCGGGGCCACTTAAACGTGCCAAGTGTCCTCTACATCCTCTCAGCCTCAAAACGCGGAAATTCACCGCCTCGAATTAACGAAATTCGACGCGGTAGCTAGATTTCGCTGATCGACCTAATCTGCAATAGTCCTTTTCATTATCCGATCGTCTAGTAAAATTCGGATTTTCAACCGAAATTACCATTTTACCTTTCTTCAGGGAATCTGGATTTTCCGGGGTCTCACAATTAGAGATTAATGATGCTCAACCTTGATTATTAATCCAAATTTACTTTTCCAGGGTCTTGGAATCTAATCAGCTTGAAGGAAATCTTCCTTCAAGTCTTGAAAAGTTGACTAATTTAAGAAGACTGTAAGAAGGCTGTTCTCATCCCACTCTTTATATGCATATTAGTTATTAGTTTCATTTATTTCATTAGTCATTAAGTCCTTGTATTTCGATTGTAGTCTGCTTATCTGCTAAAATGCCCAAATCCATTTTAAAGAAGATATTTTGAATCAAAGACTTTCATAATGCATTTTATATGATGAAATGCCTCATGGATATGTTGATTTATAGCTGGTTAAGTTTTCTATTCTCATTGCATGATTGCTAGCTAAATCTTTTGAGTCCATTTACCTTGAGTTGATGAAAATAATGGGAAGATTGATGTTCATATATATAAAAGTTCAATCCACCATTTTTTCTCCCTTTATCTTCCAAGGTGAATCATCACAAATATTTATAACCAAGAATACAAAAGACAAATATAAACACAAGACATTGATGATTATGAACTTGCAGTTTTTTATGACCTTATTTTCTTTTTTCTTTTTTGATAAGCGGTTTTTGCGGATCTTAATATGAGAGAAACCATGTAGTTATTTCCATTTTTCTAATATTAATAAAAGAAAACTAAGTTTAGCATTCATTAATTCATCCTATGATGGACCGGAGATACAGAGTATGATTTGTAATGCTTCATAGAGGATAGCAGTAAGGATGATAAGGACGCTTTTAATGCCAAAGTTCACCATATGGGAAACTATTTTTTCTTAATGTTTTCAATAAAAGAGTTTTGTATCGGACCAACGTGGTTGTCTAATTACTATTTACGTGGAATTCATTATTCATCCGCTTCATTTTTCTTTTCTTTCCCTTTTGGTGCGCTTCTACGCCTCTTCAGAAACAATTTCATTGGAACAATACTAGAAAGTTTTCTACAATCTGAAGAACCTAAAAGAATTGTAAGTGGTATAATTATTTGGAAATTTATCCTTTTTTGGAAATTTATAATATTCAAACTATGTCTAATACTTGGCAAAGACTATAGATGGGAATGATTTATCTGGGAAGATACCAGATTGATTGGGAATTGGACCCAACTCTTGAAATGCCCGTGAGTATTTTACTCTGTATATCATTATTCTCGTTATTTTATCCATTAGAACCATTCGACAAGCTCGTGTAAATTACTTGGTTATCTATGCTATATTAAACTGCAGGTGTGTGATCCGCAAGGCACATCAATGGAGGGTCCCATCCCTTCTACTATATCTCGCTTGAGGGTCCTCTAGTCAGAACTGTGAGCATGTGTTCCACCATTCAATAATTGCTATGTTCAGTTCATGATTCTATTCATGTTTAAAATTGAATTCCTAAATATAAGTATTTAATTTTGTTTTTCCGTGTCTTAATCATTAAGCTAATATCTGATTTGAGTGGACCAACACCAACTACACAGTTCCCCAATTTGGAGGATATGAAAATATTAAAAATATTGTGAGTTGAAGATAGATATACTTTATGAATCATGAGAAGTCATAGCTCTAAGTTATGCACTTCATGTTCCATTAACTTGTCGGGTGATGTTTCCCTCATTATGCCGGTAGATGAGAAATTGCTCCATTACGGGTCGAACTTGACATTGGAAATATTGAAAATTTAAAACTTCTGTAAGTTTTTTGAATGAGTGTTCTTAATTTTCTTCACTGTTATGTATGTATAAAAGAACAAGAAAAATATAATCAGGTTATGATTCTCCTAAGGATGCTGCTCCTTTTTCGATTCATGTTAGAACTTTTTTCTTGCAGTGACCTGAGTTTCAATGTACTGACAAAATTCAAGCATCTTAAGAAAGAAGGCAAGGAGAAAACAAAACTTGATAAAATGTAAGTTAAATAATTGTAGTACAAGCCCAAATATCCTGAAATCAACATTTAATTTGCTCCTTAACCAATCATTTTTATCCATTAATGGCCTATATAATTGTAACTGAGATATGATGCTATCTATGTGCACAGGTTTCTCACCAACAACTCACTGACTGGAGAAGTGCTTAGCTGGATAACATCGGACAAGGACAACAATATGTTAGTATTTCTCAGTCTCCGGTTGTTCTTTTTTGTTTACAATATCATTCATGTTTATGTGGTCTTTCTTTCTTACTGGTTCTTGTGAAACCACTAATATTTCAATCTCTCATTTGGTCAAGACATGTATCACTAACTCCATTTCAAACTCTGTTGTAGTGATATATCTTTACAACAATTTTGGCTGTGGCCACGTCTCGATTCTCGGGCAGAATCCGTCCTCTGGTAACCTTTCTTCCATCCATTATATATGTATATTCTTTTATTATGTTTTCCCCTCGTCTTCTTCCAACATTTTTTTATGACTCCACAGGAACTTGGTTTCCAGTTATCCATCTTCAGCAAGAAACACGTAAGTTTTTCCAACTTTGTTTCATATGTGCATTATTCATCACTAGAATTATAAACAAGAGACTGACTCAAAGTTCAACTATGTAGAACCCTTTGGTGCCTTCAGAAGGATCTCCTATGCAAATTTCGAAAACCTGAATGTAATCTTTTGTAACCTGTTGTCTTCTGTTTGTATGAAGTGGCAAACAACTTGAATCTCTGCCTTGATTCCAATTACATTAAATTGCAGACTATTCCTTGTACATCAATCATGAGGGAGATATAGGTAATGCTTAAAGGGAATCAAGGGCAGATATATGAGAAAGACATCAATGATAAGGCGCCATCACGCTTCTTGTAGATACTTTATCAATGGGCTTATAGCAGGTACAAGCCATATTGGTAATCTAGAATCTAGTCATGGCCAAAAACGATCTTCTTTGAACTCCGTAGGATGTAGTGATCTACCAACTGCCGTCTGCTCCCATCTCACTGGGCATATGGGCTTTGCTTGCTTTAAAGTATTATAATGCGACTCGTATTTCCATCGAAATCATAAGTTTTTAATAATCGTACATTTGCAGCCTTGGGAAGCGCCTTTTCGACATTTCAATTCAAGTGAGTGAAAAATATCAATTTCACTTTCTCTATTCCAAATATACAAATGACTGATTGTACTTTTCTACAGGGGACTGTAGTTTGGAAGGATTTTAATATAATGGAAGAAGCTGGAGGTGCTGGTAAGGGCATTTATGAGGACTTTGATGCTACTGTTGATGGTAGCACTGGAGATCCAATTTATACTGGTCAGCTAAAGGACTAATTCCAGCTGTAAATAAAGGTGTATGGACCCCATATCTTCTATTACAAAGGACACCAAGCAGCTCATCTTTGTATTCGACAGTTTTACTACTTCTCTAACCATCCTACTTGTCACAGACGCTACACTTTACTCTTCACTCGATCCCAACCCGGCCGGGCTCACATTATCATCGGGCATTGTGATAACTTCATGCGGGTCCTCAGATTGATTCGGGATTCCCGCGATATCGGAAGGTTATCTAGGAGGAAAGGTATTGAAGATAAAGGTGAGATCAATCATGCAAGAAATTTGTGATCAGAATGGCTCAATCTCTTGAAATCGGTGTGACACTACTGAAATATTCAATAATCTCCGTGCTTTTCGCCAATTTTTTTTCGCTACAGAACCACGTGCGTGGAGCTGAAGGATGGACACGAAGTTATTTTAGTTTTCGACAGATCAAAGATGCTACCAATAACTTTGACCCTGCAAATAAGATTGGTGAAGGTGGATTTGGGCCGGTTACAAGGTAGTCGCGATTCGCTCTTTCGACAGCTAACTTTATGCTCAAGCGCTGACAAGAGGGAAATGCATTACTTTTCTGTAGCTACCTTATATCCTTACCTTATATGAATTCACGATTCAAATTTTTGTCCTGCTTGATCTTAGGGTGTACTGTCAGATGTGAAGAAAGACTCGAGTCTTTGTATATTATAAACTTTAAATTACAAGTACAAGATGAGGCTTTATCTAGGCTAGGCTATACAATCCTAGGAAAATACAAATTACAATCCTAGGAAAATACAAAATTACAATCCAAGCACCGAAGATCAAGCTTGATAGGATGAACCCAGATATGATATTCAAGGCCTTTGAGATGCTCTCACTGTACAGCCAGTCTCATGCCTCATCGTTCTCTCGAGATAGTCAGCTCCAAGGCTCCATATCAGTTGAAACATAGGATTTTTCTTCATCAAGTAGGCTTCTTACACAACATCAAGATGTTTACAATATCAATTTGGACTTATCAACGAAAATATGAGGTGTGCTTATGATACTTTCCAAGTATTTCCTGTTTTAAACTTTTTCCGTAAAGAACTGTATGTAAACAACTATATTTTGTGGTATGATTAGAATTGTGTGTTAGAAATATTTTTGTTAAAAATAAGATACAATTCCAATGGAGAAAAAAAAAAAGTATATGGTTAATACTTTACTTATTTCTAGTTTAGCTAGAAAGTTATACCCAAGTATATGATTATATATTCAATGATTCTTGTTATTATGAAGCACTTTGTTAGTTTTCAGATATTAAGAATGTACATAATGTTGTGTCAACCTTTTTGTTTTATGCTGCCTTCTTTTTTTTTTTCTATGTGTCGCTTCCACGCCGGTTTGCATCTTACAAGTTATCATTGGTGGAGTTTCTTCAAAGAAGGTATTATTCTAATTTTACAGTTCAATGTTCATTTAATACCTTGAAAATTACTCACATTACAAATTCAATTAAAATAATAAATTGATGTCTTAGTCTAGTTGAGGTATTCTAAAGCAAAGTTTTTTGCTTGGTTTTTTATATCTAAAAC